>JANCMA020555760.1:0-10118 GCA_024336925.2 Zoanthus solanderi
TAATTATTATTATTATAATAAGGCTAGACCAACTTAATTTTCTGTTTTACAAAGTACCTATCTGACAATCAAAATATATTTTCCTGTTTGTATTTAATTAAAAATGAATGACTTTTTGTACTTATTTCGAGCTTGAATCATAGATGGTACAATCGAAAATTATGTGACAAGGAATAAACAGCTTCACAGAATGATGAATATAATGGGGATTCTTACAATAATTATGTGTACCAATAATAACTAAATAGCATATTATTTGATTTTTTTAAGAAATTTTTTCCCTTCAGTCTTTAGTTTTTGGCTTAAGGGTTCATAAGACAGAAAATTAAATTGGTCTGGCCTAAAACTGAAATATTATTTTTTGCTAAACTATTAATTAATATTTTGTCAACATTATAGACTTGAACAAAGATGAAATAGATGGCATCTTAAAGGATGAAACTTTTCAGGTACCGTGTAATCGTCAATATTGATTCTTGATTTTAAGTAATTTTAGTACATATTAAATAATCCACCTTATCATATAAGGTAAACTAATTTTGCATGCTCTGATTGGTCAACTCAAGGTCCATTACCTACGTGGTACGGACCCATGTATGGACCTACCAAATCTGGAAAAACTTCACTCCATCACATGAATTTATAATTATTTAAAAAATGCAGCCTCATACTACTGGAGTGTGTTTTGACTTTGACATAAGGCTCAGATCCACTGAATAATACAAAATGTGAAGTATATATATGTGGAACAACAACAAACGGCCCGGCCCAAGCCCATAAACAAACATATATCAATGTATGTTGTTCAGTAGTATTATAGAAAGAATAAACATTTATCAGAAAGGACAGCCTCAGATTGGTCACATGTTTATATAAGAACATAGCACCACATGATGCCCCATCATCATTCACAAATGATGTTATACGTCTATTTTCCATGCTTGCATGGGTTTGATTGTTTTTTTAAATAGCCATTTTAAATGTAATGGCTATCTTCCATTCAGTTTGATTTGTGTCAGACCAATCTTCAGAAATCTTAAATCATTATATTACTCATTTTTGAACTTAACAACTTAGAGAAAGACAATAGTGTAAAGAGCACCTCAGTTATGTATAGTTTTATGTCTTTCATTCTCACAACTTGGAGACATACAGTAGTGCTATTAAAACACACCTGTTGACTAAAATAAATGCATATCCTATAATCAATGGTAAATTATTTTAATTTATATATTAACAAATTTTATCAAACTTTTGTTTACTTTTTTAGTTAATATAAAATTATTAATAGTAATTATAGCAGTTGTTGCTCTAAAAATATTTATATTTTGTTTAAATTTCTTCTAGCAGCTCAACAAAGGTCATAAGACCATGGTCACTGTTCTCTCTACAAGACTATTGAGATTACAAGCAGCAAAAACTTTATGGCACAAGGTTTTTATCCTGTTTTCTAACCAATAATTGAAGGTGGTTGGGTCTAGTGCAAAAATGGCATAAGTGACGTTTGATGAAGTTCTCAACTCTCACTAGATTATCCCTCTTATCTCTTCATAACTTTTGAGAGAATTTAGCATTTCATGCAAAGTCACATTGTTTTTGTACTAAACAAAAATGACATAAAAGAATTTTGATCAAGTTCTCATCTCTCCCTACATTATCCTCATTATCTCTTCATAACCCTTGGGAGAATTTAGCATTTCATAAAAAGTCACTTAAGTTGTTTTTGCACTAGACCCTTCAATTGTTAACACTAAAAGCAGAACAAAATGACGTTTGTAACAAAATGGGATTTTGAAATGTAAACACAACAGCTTTAATATCCAGAGCTCGACACTAAGTCTTCAACTTACTGGTCTAATGGCAAGTGTCAACTTAGATGCTACTAGCAAAAACTATTTTAACAAGCCAAGTGTTGAAATTCTGAGATGTCTTCCTAACAAAAGACAGAAACTTGTTCAGTTTTAAATTTCATTTTGTTACTAGACAAAATTGCTAGTGGAAATAGAAAATCTACAAGCCAAAATTAAATTTCTACTAGTCTGTGGCTAGTTGGCTACCATTAGTGTCAAGATCTGATATCACTGATAAATTATTTTTTACTAGCCAAGCATTGTGCACAACTCTAAGATGTCTTCCAAGTGAAAGACAGAAACTTGTGAAGAACAGTTAATTTTATTTTGTTTACTAGACAAAATGGGTAGTGGAAATAGAAAATCTAGGCAAAATTCTATTAAAATCTAGTAGTCTGTGGCTAGTTGGCTACCATTAGTGTCAAGATCTGATATCACCCTTTACTTGTTGGCCATAATTTCAGCTTGTGTGAGAATGAGTGTGCTATCATGAATTCTGAATCCCGGTTAGAGCTGGATAGCAAGAGTCAAAGTAAAAACTCACATCATCTAATCAAATGGTAATAGTAATACCAGATGGGTAAGCTAAAAAAAAAATCAAGCTTGTAACAATTAAAAAGGAAATAATTAAATTTTTTTTTGCAGATCTAAGACCATTAAGTATTTTGTAAAAAACTTACCTTTGTTTAGCATTTCATCTGACTCATCCAAAACAAATAATTTTATAGATCTTGTTCTCAAGTGCCTCCTTCGAATCATGTCTAAATTGAAGAAGTTCTATGATTGTTAAATGTGTTTGACAAAGGAGATCATTGTATTCCTAATTTCATGCTGTGTCTTTAGTGTCATGTGACCGCTAAACAAAAACTACATTAATTTTTAGATTGATGTAAGGACATCAAAATAGCCACAATGAAAAAATTCTTTTTTTTCTGGAAGATGTAAGTGGAGAAAGAGAGCAAGAATGTTGGTTTGGAGAAGGAGGATACCATGAATCGAGCGAGATGGAAAGTGGGAGTTGGAGAGATTGCTGTTAGAGTGGGGTAAATATGGCCATCCCCATTTACGGGGATAAACCCAGATCAAAATTGGATGATGATTTTTGCAGATGCAAGTCTTATTAAGAAACTGGAACAATGATATGACATTATGTGTGCTTGGTGATATGATTCAATTTTCCTTTATTCTATCTTCATTGTTGAAATCTTCATTTTAATAAGGAGAATTTAAGTAATGTAGAGTAACTATGAACATGAATTTGACTGTTATGTTTTGGCCGGTCAGTGAAAAAATCAGTAGACGTGCGATCATTCGTTCTCCTTGGCTGACCGAGGCATGTGATGGCATGCAGTGCCTTATTAATGACTAAAAATGCAAAAACGCAGGTGCTTGTAGATTTCGACTGCTTTTTTACCGCAAAGGAGACAAACTGTCTAGACCGCTTCCAGCAAAAATAATTATTTTTGATACATTTAAATGTTTTTTTTTTTTAAACATGATAGAGCTCATTTTTTACAACGACCTCAACTTTTGAGGGACAACTAAGAAGTCACTGCTTAGAAATACTATGAGCGATAAATTATACATTTTAGGCGTGCGATGGATCACACGTCTGGCTTTCGTTAGGTGTGTGAATAGACGTGCACTTAATATTGCATGATTTTTTCCACTGAAAGTTTGACAAACCTGGGCACAACATTTACTAGATTTCAAATATGCTCACACTAAGTTTATTCTTCATCATCTGTCTATTCCTTAATGCCTCCATCCACCTGAACTCCTAAAATGCACTCTATGTCTCTTACTATATATTTTGATAATAATTATTTTTGTTAAAAGAACAAGCTTCAAAATTGAAATTTCAGTTACTATTTGTTTTAATTTATGAATTACTCATCAATATCCAAATTATTCAATTTTCAAAGCAATCCCACCAATAACAGATAATGGGTAACACTTAAAACCTTAGTTCCAAATATTACGTCAGAGTTCTCAGTGAGTTTTGAAGCAGTTTAAGTGTTGGATTAGACAGAAAAAGGAGGTAACATTTTTCATTTTATTTGCATGATCTGAAAAATTTAGCACTCAAAGTAGGCTGTAGATTAAAGTCAAGTAGCCAGTGAATACACTGGCTGTAGTCTTTATTTAAAATATGTTGTGTTTAGTTATGCTCATAAAAATATCAATCTTGATTTGCTTGTATTACACATTTCCTCCTTTATCCTTTATGAGCCAGGTGGCCCATGGAGTCAGCGCTAATCTCTGGTTTCTGTAGTGTTGAGCAGATGAGAGTCTTTGACTCCCACTGTACGTGACACTAATCTATCAGCAATAGGGTAAGGACAGATAAGGACGTTAAACCGTAGGTCCAGTCTCTCGATCCTTCTACTGAGGGACTTAAAAGAACCCACACACTTCTCGCAAAGAGTAGGGTAGTGATCCCGGTGTTGTGGTCTGTCTCTGTTCCTACCACTGAGGGCACTTCTTATCGGCTGCAAGTTGCGCCTTAATATGTGAGCCGCTCTGGTGGACTTTCTAAGACCCTCAACTGTCTGACCCTGTATATACTTGTAAACAGGTTCTGAAAAGCCCCGAGGGGAGAACTCGTATATATACACATACACATAGGGTAAAACCCAAGGGAAAAATCCCGTGCTATATGGGATGTGGGTTGATGGGCGGGACCACAGGTTAATCCCATGGGACGACGTTAAAATACCCCTGCACGAGTACTGTAAGTTTCTAACAAAATTTCAAACAATAACTTACCAAACACTCTTCCTGGAGTCCCAGCCACTATATGCTGACCATAATCAAGTTTTCTGATATCTTCACCAACATTTGTTCCTCCAATACAAGCATGACACTGTACACTCATGTAGTCACCCAGAGCAAGTATAACCTGACAACAAGACCTGTGATATTACTTAACTAGATAAAAGACTATATATACTTGGGTGCTTTGCACCTGACACCTCAACAAGCCGATCCAGTCTACACCATGAGGAAAAACTATTTCACAGCTTTGGCCCCCCTTTTCCTCAACTAACCCTCGATCCTGAGGTGGTATTATGGCACTGGTGTTATCTGAAATTCTTTCAGCCAATTGCTGTCACTTCTTTTTAGCTAAACCCAGTACCATGCTTTCTCAATTCACATCATCAATCCAGTTTTGATCCGGTTTTATCCCCGTAAACGAGTGTGGCCGGATTTACCCCACTCTGCCAGCAATCTCTCCCACTCCCACTCTCCATCTCGCTCGATTCTTTGCATCCCCCGTCTCCACTTGCGACCTCCATGTCTTCCTTGGTCGTCCTCACTTCCTCTTTCCCTTCACTTCAAACTCCAATGCCTTCCTCAAAACATGGCCATCATCCCTCCTTAACACCTGCCCATTCCATCCCACTCCATTCGCCTTTGCCATCTGAACCACTGTTTCCTTCAATCCCAACATCTCCATTAGGTCTTCTGTCCTCTTTATCTCCATTAGCTGAATTAAATATTAAATGATTTAAAATTTTTGAAATGATATATGTAGTAATCCCTCCACTATCATGGTGTTATGTTCCAGAAGCCCCCACTACAGGTGAAAATCTGGGAAGTAGAAACATGATTGGCTAATGCTATTCATCAGGGCATATTGTTATGTATATTTTTCAATATTTTTATATATTACAGTTTTTATCAAGCCTCGATGTACTAAAATTTATAAACTTTTTCTACACTCTTAAACACAATTTTTAACATTTCAATCAAACTTACCTTTAGAAACATCCTTATTTGTTAAAAAATAAATTCATTTCAAAACAAAGAAGAGCATTACAGCTCTTCTAAAAACACCACTGCACATGCAGCAGGTGCTTTGTTAGGTGGTGCAGTATGTTCTTTGTCTTTATCCTCTGGGATGATTAAGCCAAATTTCGATCGGCCACAAAAACCCATAATAAATTTCATGGAGGGAACCATAGTTAATTAATTAAGACACCACAAGGAACAGTAGTAGTTAGTAGTAGTAGTAGTAGTAGTAGTAGTAGTGGCAGTGGTAGTAGTAGTAGTGGTAGTGGTAGTGGTAGTAGCGGTGGTAGTAGTGGTAGTAGAATGGTAGTAGTAGTGGTTGTAGTAGTAGTAGTAGTAGTGGTAGTAGTGGTAGTAGTAGTAGTAGTAGTGGTAGTAGTGGTAGTAGTAGTGGAATTAGTAGTAGTGGTAGTAGTAGCGGTAATAGTGGTAGTAGTAGTAGTAGTAGTAGTGGTAATGGTATTAGTGGTAGTAGTGGTGGTAGTGGTGCTGGTAGTGGTGCTGGTACAGTGGTAGTGGTAGTAGAGTTAGTAGTGGTGGTAGAATTGGTAGTGGTAATGGTGGTGGTAGTGGTGGTGGTATGGTGGTAGTGGTGGTAGAGTTGTTAGTGGTAATGGTGGTGGTAGTGGTGGTGGTATGGTGGTAGTGGTGGTAGAGTTGTTAGTGGTAATGGTGGTGGTAATGGTGGTGGTAGTGGTAGTGGTGGTAGAGTTGGTAGTGGTAATGGTGGTGGTAGTGGTGGTGGTGTGGTAGTAGAGTTAGTAGTGGTGGTAGAGTTGTTAGTGGTAATGGTGGTGGTAATGGTGGTGGTGTGGTGGTAGTGGTGGTAGAGTTGGTAGTGGTAATGGTGGTGGTAGTGGTGGTGGTATGGTGGTAGTGGTGGTAGAGTTGGTAGTGGTAATGGTGGTGGTAGTGGTGGTGGTACAGTGGTAGTGGTAGTAGAGTTGGTAGTGGTAATGGTGGTGGTGGTATGGTGGTAGTGGTGGTAGAGTTGGTAGTGGTAATGGTGGTGGTAGTGATGGTGATGTGGTGGTAGTTGTGGTAGAGTTGGTAGTGGTAATGGAAGTGGTAATATTGTAATTTTTGGTTGATTAAAATCTCTGAAGTGCAAGTGATTTCCAGATGTTGTTGACCCAACTGCCAAGAAGCTTCATAAACTAAACTTAAAGGCTAAATTCCAACCCTGAAAATATGAAAAACAGCTTTAGTGTTTTTAGCTACATTAATGCACCAGATATGCTGATGTGCTGGACCTTGTCACATTTGAAATGATGAAAACAGAGTTACTCTTGGATTCTCTGTTATTCCTAATACCAAGTTAGGAAGCCCCCAAACTCGCTCAATATCTGATAATCTTACTGAATAAACTAGAGTAATACGTAGTCTGTTTTAGAATTCCTGAGTCCTATGAGGTTTTCAATTATTGTTCCAGGCCGTGGAAAGTTAAGGGTGCACAATATTCAGAATGTAAACAAGGCTCTCAACTTTTTGCAAAAATCAGTAAGTATTTTGTAATAATGCCACCGTCTGGTTAGCCTAGTTGGTAATGAGCCAGTCTATTGTGAGGGATACCCAGTCGGACCAACACTCAAGCGTGGAATCTTTCAAGGAGATAGCCTGTCGCCATTATTTTTTGTCATGTCGTTAATACCTTTGTCACTTGTATAGATAAAAGTGAAAGCCGACTACGATTTGGCAGTGGGAATGGAGTAGTGAACGATCGACTACGTGAAGGTATTTGGAAAGAATAAAATCAAGGTCTAGCAAATGAAAAACGAACTTTGCGAAAAATACAGTAAAACGCGGAAGCTACTAATATTGAAATATTGAAATCCAAAGCCAAAACAAAAACAATCTAAGCTCATGAAACATATCTCATGAATAGGCCACACAAAGGTATTGGTGTAGACCTCGTTAGAACATAGTGATGATCGTCGTAGAGGCCTACAAGCTGCTGTTTACCTCCGTGTTGGTCTATCAGAACTGCAAAGTTTTTTTTGTCAAAAGAATGTCTTCAAGCACCGAACAAATCGTCAATGAATCTTTTTAAGTAGATAATTTACTGTCAGTTATTTTAACATTGACTTTTGCTCCAGGTTCTTGCCGTATGTGTTACCAATTTTACAATTTAAAGATTGTTTACGACTGAGCTCTTCAAAGTTAGTTTTCGCGCCGCTTTACCTTGCGTGCGTCCGTCGTTGTGATACGCGCTCTGCTTAACTCAAAAATTCGCGCCAAAAACGCCCTTCTCGATCCAGTCTACTCACGGAAAATAGACCTCCGTCGTGAAGAAATGTTTCGGTGCTTAAGCTCTCTATTATTCTGTTTGAAGGAGAAGCAAAAATGGATGTTATTGATAGTATTCAGTTGATGATCCAAACGTTTTTAC
The DNA here is from genome assembly GCA_024336925.2 of Zoanthus solanderi. Lineage (NCBI taxonomy): Eukaryota > Metazoa > Cnidaria > Anthozoa > Zoantharia > Zoanthidae > Zoanthus > Zoanthus solanderi. The sequence goes on from JANCMA020555760.1 coordinate 8,035, forward strand.
TTTACAAAATCACAGGTGAAAATAGAAAGTATTGGAGCAGAAGACATTGTGGATGGGAATGAGAGACTTATCCTGGGTCTCATGTGGATGATCATACTCAGATTTCAGATTGCTGATATTTCTTATGAGGTAATGTGAGACTTGTCTTCCTATACAATGAATGTATATTCAGGCCTTTTGAGATGATGTTTTAAAGAATAAGCTGAATTAAGTTAAGGGAAGTGAAACGTTTGTTCGTACCTTAAAGATTTTGAGTACGAAGAGAGTAAATAAGTCTCATTTCTTTAGCTTTTAGAGGGTCCTGAAGGGGTGAAATGGGAATTGGGAGTGGCCGGTTTTTTTCCCTGGGAAAATGGGATTCAAGTCACTGGGACTGGGTTTATCACTGGGAATGGGAAAAATTGTCAAAAATCAAGAATGGATTTGAGCATTGCGAAGTGGAATTTCAAAAAACAAAAGGCTGGGAAATGGGATTGGTACATTCCCCCTTCAGGAACCTCTTTTAAGACACGTGTTGTTGTCTTTAACTAAAGATAGGCCAAATGTAACGAAGTTAGAGATAGAACGATTAGGAGTATTAAAGTGGTGGGATTTGGAAAAAAGTCGTTACATGTATTTCTGATGCGGTTATCTAAGCGGCGGCCAGTTTATTAATGGAAAGCTGGTTGCCGAGATCATTGAAGGCAATAGATCAAATAGTACATAGTGCATTTAAAATAATCGGTTTTGCTATATGGATGAGTTCGAATCACATCTTGAAAATTGTTGACCAGCCGGTGAATATTGGTGTCTTGCAGGGCCAGAGAATGAGAGTCGGCCGATTCAGCTGATATTTTCAGCATTTGATGTGTATGTGATATGAATACGGTCGATGCTATTTGAAACATTATCAGACTTTTGCTTTTGGAGATTGACCACCCCCTTGCTTTCATTCTCGGGTAACCACAAATCCGGTGTAAAATATGACAAGTATGAGATACCAAAATTTAAAAAAAAAATTATAATAATGTTAACTCCCCTAAAGGGGCTTTTCAGTATCATATTAAAATTCCCCCTCTTTCCCAATTAAGAATCCCAACTGGTAGAAGGCGAACCAGTTGGCTATTTACAAAGCATGGTGAATTTGTCCCTAGTATGGGGGGGCCCCCTAGTATCACCGAGGACAAATGTCAAGACATTTAGTAGTTCAAGTCGGGGATTTGAAACAATGTCTTCCGAATTCAAATCCCCAGTACTGACCACTGAGTCACGCTGCCCCAAAATCTCTACTTCCTAATAAATTTAGCTGATGAAACTTTTCATGCTCTTTAACTAACCCTCCATTAATGTGATGGATAGTTGAGTAGGTTTTGAATCTTTTTATACAGCACAATATTGCATAGTGTCGTGAGGGGCTGGTAAGGCCTCAAAATTACAGAATTTTCAAAATTCATTCCGAGGTGGTTTATCATGAAAAAATTATTTTCAAGTAGCCTACTACCTCTACTACTTACTGACTACGGAAAAGTATTGGCTGGCACAAGATACCGATTTTTCGCGAGAGTCGTATGAAAATACCAAAAATCGAAACAAACAACATTTTCCGCCAACTTCTGTCATATGTTATTAGGCATTATTTTTCAATAACTTAGTTCAAATAAATGGAAACATAAAGTTCAGAGGACAGTGTTTGTACTACATTACACTTAATCGAATAGTTTCAGTTACAGAAATCCCAAACTTACAGCTGTAGTTGTACATATTTTGCACCTGAAGATGTACACATGCTTGGTTGGACTGAAGATAGCAACGTTTTCTTTCCTTTTACTGCTTATATACTTATTTTGAAACAGCGTCTTTCTTATAGTTAGACCACATACACTACATTTTATGAACTTATTTCCCATTTGTCTTGATATTTAACAATTAGACCTCGAGAACGAATGGACTACGAGTCAATAGCCCATGAGGCGTACGGCCTCATGGGCTATTCAAACTCGTAGTCCATAAGGTCGAGAGGTCTAATTATTTTAGTATAAACCTACTAATCGGTCAAAAAGGATGTACAAATTAAAATATCGATGAAATCCTCTGATATTATAGCA
>JANCMA020555865.1:0-10118 GCA_024336925.2 Zoanthus solanderi
TCCCTAAAGGCCTCAGAACATGGTTAAATGTCATAGACATGGGGGAAGAGCTAGATCTTTTACAGAGAGCATGCATAGTAGGATCGGCAAGTATTCTCAGAAGAGTACTAGGGATGCCAAGTTAAGAGAACAGTCAGGAATCTTTGCATCTAAGGCCAAGGGAGGTGGCTCGTTGCGGAAAAGAAATATCTCCAGCTTAAAATGCTGTGTTGAAAGACAATAATAATAATAATAATAATAATAATAATATAATATACCATTCTACACGGTTTCAATGGTTTACAACAGTGGAGTGAATGGTCTACCCTGTGTAAATATAGTTTACTACTACTCATGGACTTCAGCAATTTTTTGCTCATAGACCATATTCAAAAATGGCAGCGGTTTTAATATTCTTTTAACCACTTTCAAATTAACTTTACTAGGCTCGTTCTTGAGTTAAAATGTAAAAAGAACATCTTACCATAAACGATGCTAGTAGGGCTAATTTGAATGTAGATAAAAGAATATTGAAATTGCCACCATTTTTGCATAGGATCTAAGTTCTTTCAAGTTCTTGTCAGACAATCGTAAGTAACTGCGTTATTGCAGCAACCAGGAGAACAAAGCTTTATCATCCATTATTAGCCACATGCTTTACTCGCGGTACTGTGTGCGTACCTTTTGGCAAACCTAATCTTATTCAACTGGGAAAGTTACAGTCATCTGTTATTCTCCATCTTCACATTTTTTATTTGTGTTAGTATTACAGCCAATCTCTGCAGTAACCAAGGCAAAACTAAACTTAAAACCGGGATCAGACTTAAGCATTCCAAAGGTATTGCAGTTTTTTTTTTGTAAATCAGTTAAGTTTATTACTTAAAATACAGTACTTAGAGGCAATCAGGCTTGCATACTGAGACTGAGTTGGTTTGTAGCGTAGAGTAACCAAAGCCGTTATGTTCGCAATTTAGGAAAATGCAAAAAAGAAGTGTGAAAACAATTCAAACTTTAATGGATTTCAACCTCTGTGATACTGGGCAGCGCTCTAACCAACTGAGCTATGAAACCACAACTGGGAGAGCAGGTCATTTTTAGTGGGAACATCAATTCCATTTTAAGATGTGTAACAATCGTTCGAGACGGAGTTTGTTTTGCGGTGTAAACAACGATGTTATGAATGAAAATTCAATGTTATGTATGAAACGATGTTATGTATGAAAATTGAGCAATTTCAATAAATAGGGTCGCAAAATCCTTTCCTTTTACTCCATCAAAGCTGATTCTGCTTTTTGTCTGTTTCAAAATGGTCGGTAAAGCAGGTACTAGCTTGTTCTGGGAGTTAACCTGTGATGGATTATCCCACCCTGTGGAAGTTAAAGGCTTTCTTCTGCTTAACTCGTCAAGGAAAATAAGTTAGCTTGTTAAGAATCAATCAGGTTCGTATTCAGTTAAGCCTTCAGAAACCAGGGATAAATGATTGCCCCGTGCACAGCCTGGGCCCAGTTGTTCAAAAGCCAGTTAGCACAACCCCAGGCTTAAATTTTTAACCTGTTGTCTTGTTTCCAACCTTACAGAGAGGGCTTTTGCTTTAATTTTAATGAACAGTCTTTTTTTATAAAAACCCTGAACCTCTTCCTAGAAAAGAAATTTCTGCTTGAATTTTTGCTTAAGCTAAAAATTTAGGGGGCAGCCTTTAAACAACTGGGCCAAGGTTCTTGAAAGGATTTAACTTCGCAAGTAAATTTGGAAAATGAGTTAAGAGAAAAATAAATGATTTACGGGTAGTACGCCAACATTGTTTTATTTTCTGTAGATATTTTTAAGCTTGGTACTGCAGGAAATCTCTTTGAAGCTGAGCAGAAAACAGTTTTACGACATCATGGAGCTACTGGAGTCATTTGATAGAATGTCTCGTAATGCGGCTTTCAGAAAGTACAAACCTGATGTTCCTTTGAAGAATCACGCCAAGGAATGGTTTGTAATCAACAGAAAATGTCATTGTTTAGCACGAAGAAGAGAATTATATCAATATGAGCAAAGTTGGAAAAAATAAACGAGCTAGTTAACTTGCTTAATATAAGTTATTGTTATATTACCTTGCAATTTCAGCATTCTGATTGGTTGACGTGCAGTGTGTCAAAATGCGTATTCGTCCCATGGGCCGTATACGCATGTATTCGGACCGGTTTCCCGGATGTTGATTTTCAGAAAATTTTGCCATAGAGACCTCGCGCTTGGTTAATAATCTCTTATTATTTCAAGTATAGATAGCAGACGTGTGGTAGTAGCTAAATGAAAGCCAATTATAGGGCACTAAGACCACGACCGCTTTCCTGGAAACCTATGCTTGTTTGTTAATGTTAGCTACACAGTGTTGATAAGGCCCAAAAGAAATAAACAACTGACCATGGTTGCTAACACTTACACTCGTTTTATAGTAATATCTTTCAGGCTTTTACGTTTATGATCATGGTCTAAAAGATTAAATAAAGCTTTACGATTCACACCTAATTAAAACTTTGAAAAATTTACGTTTCGGCTACTCTGGTGGCTTTGTCGGCATAAATTTTAAAAGGAGTGAGAGTGTTTTATGTTAGGTAAATTATGCAAAAATAAGTAAGTGGTATTGAATGCGAGATCTGTAGCAAAAACCAACGCAACTCCTGCTCTTTACGCTGAATTAAACTCCAACAACATTAATATAATCGATTGATAGATAGATAGATACTTTATTAAAATACCATTAATTAGAAATATCTAAAAACATTAAAATCTAATCTAAACATTTTGCAGCATTTGCAATAAAAAAAACTAGATTGGAAACGTTTTGTTTTATAAAAAAGTAATGCGAATTTGCGCCTGCACCTTAAGGAGACTGAACTATTATTTGCTTGCGGTAGCAAATGATGTAAACTGTTATTTTTTTAAAAAGGCGCTGTGTCAGAGATTGACGCCTGTTGTAAGTGGTAGTGAGATTTGACATTTGAAGTGCCGCTGCATGCGTAGCTGATGAAAGGGAAAATAATCGTAAGGGCGCACTTCTGAAGTTTTTCTAGTTCATCTGACAGATAATTAAGTAAGGAGTCATGGAAATCCTGGCAACAATATTCAGTTAGAGGACGGATGCAAGTTATATAAAACTGTAAAAGATCACTAGAGTCAGCATTTGCACGTTTTAACTGTCTTAATAAATAAAGTCTGGAGGCTACCTTTCTAACAATTTCACTAATTTTACTTCATTTAGTTGAAAGCGATCGATCGGCTAGAGATTTCAAAACTAGGTCATTAACAGCTGCTTGAATTTGGCTACTTTCGTTACGTGGGACGGTCACAGCAATGGTTGTATCATCAACGTATTTCCAAAAATCTACGTTGTTTACACGGAGATCGTTAATCATGATCACGAACAGCCATGGGCCGAGTTTTGTACCCTGAGGCACACCAGCAGGTACATCTCACCATTCAGAAACACATTCTCGAGACAGCTTTACCTTTGCTGTCTGTTTGTTAAAAAATCAGTGATCCACGTGATTACCCACTCAGGCATGTCGTACTGCTGTAGCTTTCCGCAGAGAAGCTGATGATCTATCAAATCAAAGGCCTTCCTAAAATCGAATAACACTACCCTGATGATGATGATGATGACGATGATGAAAATGATGGATGATGATGATGAAAATGATGGATGATGATGATGATGATGATAATGAAAATGATGGATGATGATGATGACGATAATGAAAATGATGGATGATGATGATGATAACGACAATGAAAATAATGGATGATGTTGACGTTGACGATTATGAAAATGATGAATGATGAAAATTATAGATGATGATGATGAGATGGTGATAATGATGATGATGGTATTGATGGTGATGACCATGCAGCTGAAGAGGATGAAAATGATGATAGGGAAGAAAGATTTTCATGAAGAAGACTAAATATATAGATGATAGTGATTACATGAAAAATCTAGATAATTAAAGGAGCTAGATCTGTTAGAGTACAGAAAAAAAAGTGTACTCTTACAGCCGTTTCTTAGAAACAAGAAAAATCTTTATAAAAGAACTTAGCTGGAAACGGCAAAGGTATATGCAAAAACTTACGGGATTTTGAGGACGATCTTTTCCTGTTCTGTGTAACAAGAGTGTGCGTTAAGTGACGCGCAAGGGACTTGAACAGCTCCTGTAAAAAAAATATGAAAGCGTTCAGCTTGTTACTTGTTCAAGAAGAAGTATTTCTTGAGTGGAAGAATTTTCACATCAAAATATTTCTAACTGTTATCCTTCAGTCGAGTCAAAAAACAAAGACGAATGAATCTTTATAAATCATTAAACAACGTAAAAACTGTCTGTCTTTCACCCAGTATAAGTTAACCAGCTCAAAATGGATAGCATATTTCTTAGGAAAAAAGAAATTGTAACCTAAAAATGTTAAAAGAGTTCACTGATAAAATATTTTAAAATACAAGCTTTTGACACCTAAAACTGCTCTGAACGTTCTTAACATTTTTGTATTATGAATCCTGTTAACGATGCATCCATCTTTTTAAATTGTAACCTGTTTTTGCACTGTCCTACGAGAGGTTTTGAATGTGTTTTAGTACAATTTTTGTTTCATTTTATTCCTAGTTAGAAACTTAAAGTAAGGATAACAATTTAAGTAAACAAAAACTTTAGAAATTTTAGAGCATGTAGTTGCTATAGAGAAATACCGTGATAGTGTCAAAATGTCGAATACTATAAAAAAATTTCCTGAGTTACACAAGCATGCAAACCCTATATTCCAAAAAAACCCTCTTAGAAGAGTAATAAAGTATTGTTAGAATTCTTAGTGCTAATTCATGATTTTAACATTGTTACCTTTGATGGAACTTTTCCTGATTTAAGATGAGGACTGAGGTACTTCACGACCAGTCCAGCGGCATCCTTCAGATTGTAAGAACAAGTTTGTTTGGAAGAAGAGCTGGTTTTCCTATGTGACTTTGTTTTGGGTATCGAGTTCTGACACAGCATTACATCGGAAGCAATGGGAACTGTTTTGAATACATTTGCAGGTGATGGCACTACAGGGGTAGACAGGGGGATGCCTTGTGGTACAGGGTCACAGGGAGCAGCGTGTTGTGTTACATCTGCCATGCAGACAACTGGGCTAGTGTCAAAGGCATAGGTAGATTCTAGGATCTTGGAGACAGTTTCCTCAGTGAGTGGTTCACACTCGGTGGTAATTGCTGATTCGTTAAGCGCTTGCTCCAGTACACACGACATAGAAACTAAAGACTCTTTAGGTTCGGCTTTCACAATGACAGAAGGTTGCTCAGAGACCTCGGGTTTAATCACAGATGGTTCGGGCTTTTTAACAGGAGAAGGAGTCACTTCTAACGTTGCCTTGACTGCTACAGAAGGTTTTACAGTGGCAGAGGGCTTTTTCTTTTGTGAAAACTCCAGAATAGCAGCAGTCCAAGGTTTATTTTCAGTTTTTGAAGCGTCCAGTGAATGAGATGGCTTGGCATTCTGGTTACTGGTCTCTTCAGATACTTTTGACTTGTTCTTCGTCACTGAATTATCTAAAAGTACCCGCGATGATACAATGCCCGAGTTATTTACAGCAGGGTTCTTTTTCTGAGGTTCAAAGATTCCTAAGGATCCATTTAATTTAATACTCTCGGCAATTGCCTTTAGATCTAATTTTTGTTGGCTTGGCGGTTTCTTTCCCCTAGGTCCCTCATAATGAAGAACTGTGGTAGGCGTTCTGTCATCACTAGGCAGCAGCAACCTGGAAGGAATAAAACCCGTTAAGTCTTTTGCAGGGTTTTGTTTCTTTTTTGACTTGGACTCCCTCACAGTCTCACTCGATTTCCTCCTTGCTTCACTGGGTGCTTTTGAAGATGACGTCAGAGCGGAGGTAGAAAGTGACCGTACAGATACAGTAGATGACTGGGAAGATTCAGGCTTCGTCACCTGATCAACCTCACTTGTTTCTGCTTTTAGATCACCATTCAGAAAAACATCGTTATCATTTGGACTCGGCGGCTTACTGCTTGAAGGTATGCTAGAGCTCAGAAAAGGGCCAGCTGAAACGAAGACTGTAGCTTTAGCCGCACTTTCCACTACCTGATCGATTTCATGAGAATCAAGTGCGTTCCAGTTGAGCAATAAATCGTCAGGATCAATGTCGATGACAAAATCGTCTACAAATCCATTTTCCTCCTGCGTCACGCATTTTTTCTTCAACGGCAATCCATCAGCTTCCTAAAGAAATTTTAGAAAATTCAATATCAGGAAAAGTGACGAAAACGGTGGAAGTTATAGTGGATACTTTAAGGGTTATTATGATAAATACTGGCAGTAATAAAAAGATCTAGAATTTCAAGCGCTCACTAGCTTCGATAAAAAATTTTTTCAATTAACTCCAAAAAAGTACTTTGGGCGATCACCTTTTTCTCAGCCCAGTAGCTCATCTCCGATTGCTAAAGTGTTAAGTGGACGAGAGTCTTTGACTCCCCCTGGACGGGACACTAATCCGTCGCAGGTTAGCTCCCAGCAGATGCTGGTACTCATTTACCTAGCCCAGAAGGATGGAAAGCTGAGTTAGCTTAGGAAGAAAAGAAGGTCACACAAATATTCTAATCTTCGGCAAAGCCGGGGATCGAACCGGATTCTGCGCAAATCCACGCCCGCCCGTTACATACGGCGATAATATTCTCTAAATGTACAAGCGAGCAGATGCACGCACGCACACACGTACATCAATAGCCTCTTTTCTAAAGAATATTCAATGACTTCTATCGTCGAAATTTACACGAGCTAAGTTTGTTTTTTGAACAAAGTGTTTTCGCAGTTGACAATGACAATGACAATTTTTCATTTAGCACCTACAATATTAAATAAAATAAGTTAATTGCAAATATATATTCCTAGTTTATGACTGGTAAAAAATTCGTTCAGAAGCAGTATAAAGATAGCAAAATTGCCATCAAATTACAATTAAATTTAAGGGAATTCAAAAGACCGGCAATGACAACAACGGCACCGATAACAACAAAATTAATAAAATAACAGCACGTTAGAATCCACTAACTGGGTTGGCCACCTGCTTACAATCGTCTTCAATAACATGCCCTGAAAACCTCACTTCTGAAATTCTGCGACCAACGTAAAAGTTCACAACTTTTGATTCCCTGCAAGATTTGTTTTATTTTGTTCTGTTTGAAATCTATTGGAATGTATGAAAAGAAAACTTACTCATAAAAAAATTCCATCTAGAAATATATTTTTTTCACTGCTGCTGTCCCTATAAATCCAGTCGTCGTCATTGCTAAGAGCCCGGAAGTATTACCAACCCAATAACTCTGCCACAGTTTTGGCACTACGGTGATTTGATAACTCTTAAACACTTTATCAGGGTTCCTGCAGCTCACGAGCCATTTAAGGCCTTTTTCAGACTTTTTAATGCCGAAAGTAAAACATTTAAGACCAATTTTTCAATAAAAAAAAATCATAAAAGGAAACCCTTAAAGAGACAACAATGCTAATGAACACTTTCTATGGTAAACAAGACCACACCTTCACAAGAATCTATAAATTTTATAACCCAATAACAACAAGAATTCTAATCAACAACGGCAGATTCGGAGTGTTGTGACGCAGTCAATGCAATGGTAATTAATCAAAAACGTGAAAGACGTGAACGTTCCGTTAAAATTACTTCCGATATGCAGAAAGATTTGGGTGCAAGAAACACTCACTTTCATTTGCATTACATATATAATGCCTTTAAAGAACACAAAAAGAAATTCTAGCAAATTTAAGACCTTTTTAGGGCCTAAAATCTGCAAAAAAGAAACAAAATAAAAACTTTAATGACTTTTAATAACACGCAAGAGCCCTGAATTATTTAAAAAACACTAGGTGTACTTTTACCTCTTCGGCTGGTCTCTTTTGTGAAGGAGAGCTCAGCTGGCCTTCGCTGACCACCAAAGTCTCAGTTTCTCCCGCAATCGGGCTACAAGTTAACAAGGATTGTTAATTAAGGGTTAATGACTGGCTGTGAGTGGTTTATTTAAAAATACACCCACGCGCTGGCGACACAATGAACGAAAAATTTGAATAATGCAAGAGCGACGCGAAGCGTCATCTTGAAGTGATCTTGTCAAAAAATGTCAGGTTCGCCACCGATAAAACAAACCAATTTCAGTGGTTGTAAATCCGGTATTCAGTAAATCTGGCAAACGGTTGAATTCCATTTCAAAAATTTAAATAGAAAAACCGATCAAAAAATGTCTCAAACTGCTTCACAATAAACACAAAGTTCGAACTTGTTGAAAAGGCGGGAAATTTTTTGGACGTGCGCCAAAAAGCCCGCCAAATTACTTAGGTGAATAAATGTCAACTTTCAGTAGTTTTAATTTACTGAAGACTCGGCCGTTTTCAAGCCATGGATTTAAACCAAGAAACAACGGTTATAATTTATCACCACCTGACCGTCCCGGTTATTGACCAAAATCACGTGATTAATTTTGACCAATTGCACGCGCGGATTTTTTACAGTGAACGAAGGTTGCTTGTTAGTGGTAATTATTATCAGAGCGGCAAAGTTTGGGAAATACGCAGCAAAATTATTGCGTAGCATTACAGTTTTTCTTGCGACAGATTTCTCGTCAACTCTAACTAATGTCTTTTTTTGTGAATGGTTAATTAAGTCTCGATTTTAGGCTAAAATTTGATGCCAGTGGCATCGCTCAGTCAATTAACAGCTATAGATAAAACAATGAATGTTGAAAAATATTAAATTTTGAAAACTTGTGTAATTCCGAGCTCTAAATTTTGACCTTGCAGTCAAGGTTATGAGACATACTTTAGATGATACTAAGAAAAGAATGATCACAAACCTAATGATTATTTTATTTGTCAACACATTTACAACGAACAAAAAATATTTTGCTTGTGAAACTATAAAATAATGTTAATACTTCAACAATCAAGGAACAGAAATTTCAAAATCCAAATTATCAAGGACCACAATTTTCCAGTTGAAGGAGACAGAATTGGCAAGAATCAGACTTTCCGCTCACTGCTGGATTGTTAACATTGAGCCAGGGCTAGGCAAAAATTCAAGCAGCCAGTTCTTCTCTAATAAAAAGTATACGGTTCTTATAAAATAATGTTTTGATTTCTTCAGGATAAAACATGTTAATCCCAAAATAACAACTCAAATCGGTTTTTATAAGGTTGGAAACAAGAGCATGGATTAGAAACTTAATCCTGGGTTAGGACTAATCTGCTCTTTAACAACCAGAGACCGGTTCCTTAAACCTCCGATTAACTTAAGCCAGGATTAAGACAAAATTCTAAGAGTAATATTTTCATAAGTAAAGCTTTGTGATGCTTACAAAATACTGTTCAGTTTTACCAATAAAGAAACACGTCAGCTCCAAAATTTCAGCCCAAAGAAAGCTATAGAAGGTAGGAAACAGGAACATGGATTAAAAAGTTAACCCTGGGTAAAACACTAATCGGATTTTGAGAAACCGGGCCCAGGTTCCTGGTCACTAAACAAAGTTTGTTAAAAATGACGATTCAACGATTTTTGTTTTTGAATTAGATCTATTACATAACTGGTTGGCATTTTACAGGTATTCGTCCTAAAGATGAATAATCAAGAGAACTTACTGCCTATAACGAGGCAAGTTAGTATATAAATGGAATGCTGCGTCGGTGTTTCTACAGAAACAGTTTTACAAATAGATAAGTTCTACACCGTAGTGAAAAGAATTTTTAAACTGACGTTTCGGACTGTAGTCCTTCGACGAAGGACTACAGTCCGAAACATTAGTTACTCGGGCTACCTGTGGTAGGCCGAGTTTAGGTTTACCCTTTCGTCAATATATCTATCTATCTTTCTTTCTATCTATGTCGCGTTTGGGAAAATTACCCAGAAGTCCTTGCGTATAGCTCTGATGTCGTCCAGTGAACTTGTTGTTGTGTTTAGCTTTAATTTGCTGAAAAGGCTTTTCATCAAAACTCCAAAAGGCTTTCGAACCAAGCTTTGTTTAGACTGAGAAGAGTTTCAAACAGTTTTTTCAAGTTTTCTAAAAGATGTCTTCCTATGAACTTCTCGCTCCGACGGTC
>JANCMA020555970.1:0-10117 GCA_024336925.2 Zoanthus solanderi
GAATTTCGTATCGCCCGTGGTTTAACACTTAAAGAAGATCTTAAACCAAGAGGACCCAGAGGAGGAACTTATCATTGAGGAGGAAGATTACTTGCCAGTTTTAGGTGATATGGACCAAGGAGAGGTCACCGAGGAAGAAGTGAGGAAGAAGTGAGGAAGGCTTTAAAAGAGCTAAAGTAAACACGCCCCAAGGACTAGATGCATGGGATACAAGCTGAGATACTCATGCTGACGAAGATGTTACAGTGAAGGAATTAAATAAGTGTGCAGTGTTTGTTTGGAGGAAGGAAAAGAACCAGAGACTGGATTAATAGTGAAGATTCCAAAGTAAGTAAATGTGGCTGAATGGTCAAACCGGCAAAGAGTTACCCTACTGTGATTGTCAGCAGACTTATCATTGAGGAGGAAGAGTGTAAACCAGTTTTAGGTGATGTGGACCATGGCAGAAGAAACACCGAGGAAGGCTTTAAAAAAGCTAAAGTAAACACGGTACAAAAAGATGTTATAGTAAAGGACTTAAGAAAGGTGTGTAATGTTGTGTGGAGGAAGGAAAAAGTTCCAGACGACTAGGAGATTGGATTAATATCGAGGATTACAGAGGAAAATTTGGCTGAATGTTCAAACTTGGGAGAAGTAACCCTAGTGTCAATTGTTAGCAAACTTCTCGCAAGAATAATTCTCAAAAAAAATTAACAAAGAGATTAATAAGAAGCTGCTTTCTGGATTTCAACCAGTAACATCATGCACGAACGCTGTCTAAAGAATTCCAGAAACAGTTGGATGTTCATTTTGTGGACTTCCACAAGCCTTTTGATAGTGTCAACCGCGAAGCTGTTTGGGAGATTTTCTATACGATACGAAAAAGGTTGATCTTGAGAATGGCAACGGCTTTCAATCTTGTTGTCAATGCCGCATCCTTCAAAAAATGGACTTTCTGAGGTGGATTCTGATAGAAGTAAGAGCTCTTTTCATCCTGCCTCTTCCTGCTAGCCAATGATAATGGTTTGATAAAAGTGGGGAGAGGTGGGTTTAGCATGAATCTTAATAGGGGATTAAAGCTATTTGACCATGATTTTGTCGGCTAAAGTAGCGGTCATCGCATGGGATAAGTGAGAATTGTAGTGATGCACCAAAATCCTGATTGAGATCATAGGTAAAACTGCTCTGCATCTTAAAGCAGCAAAATGCGAGGTAGTTGCACTGAACTGTGAGGATGTACCAGTTATGATCGGGGAAGAGCAAGTGAAGGAGGTTCAGAACTTGCAGTATTACGGGAATGTGGAGTCTGACATGGAAGTAAAGGATTTGATGGCGACCGGAAGAGGATGGTTCAGCGCTATGAGAGTTGCCCAGAATCGTTGACGATGGAGAAATCTAGTAGCTCTACATAAGGACCTGTGCCGAACGATTTGAACTTGTACTGAACTATTTATAAAACTGTGCAGCAATGAGCTGACTGTCAATGATTAGAGACAGATGGCTTATTTTTTAGTTGTATTTATGAAAAGTCGAGTTCTGTTCACAGATTAACTTTTGTTATTTATCTACGGGGATATTGAACATTTTAGACCGTTGAGCCTAGATTGGGCGAGCACTTTATTAATCTTTTTCGTCCCCACTTAGTAGTGCCAACCTGAGAGAGGCTCTTTCCCTTCATTTAACGTGCAGTTTCGGATTGTTTGCATTCGTCTTACCTTTGTTATATCTTTCTTTCAAATTTATACAAACTTTAAGACAATGTAACGTATTTCCCAACATTACAGATATCGTAGAAAGTTATCCATCGTGGTAATAACATTACAGTATAAAGATAAAAAAATATATATTAAACGTTGAAACTTGGGACAATCATTATTAAATTGTTTAACACATATACTGTGGTAAAATCGCAGGAAAGATTGTCCTTACAGTTGAAAATTTAGTTAAAATCCGATAAATAACATACGGTTGTTTACCTATTTTTATAAACTCGATACTGTAGGATCGGACATGCACAAACGCTATCTTTGCGTTAAGACGATTATTGCCTGTCTAAAGAATTCCAGGAAAAGATGTTCATTTTGTGGACTTCCGCAAACCTTTTTATAGTGTCAACCGCGAAGCTCTTTGGAAGATTTTCTATGGTAAACCAAAAAGGTTCATCCTGAGAATAATAAGGCTTTCTATCTTGATTGTAAATGCCGCATCCTACTGAAAGATGGGCTTTCTGAGGCTTTTCGGATTCTGTTAGGAGTCAGAGGTCCTTTCATCTTTCCTCTTCTTGCTAGCCATTGATTATGTTTTGATGAAGGTGGAGAGAGGTGGGTTTGGCATCAATTTTAATAGGGGAGACATAAAGATACCCATTGTATACTTCAGTGCCGTAGCTAGGGGAGGAGCATGGGTTCCCAGGTCTACCCAATAAATATGTTAGAAAAAGACGTTTTGATCTCATCTTGGTATTTGACATAAGAGTTCGTGTAATAAACTTTTTGAAAGATATGTTTTTGGTAGCGTTAATTTTCAAAAATTAACATTTCAAAAAATGTCTAGCTAATTTGCCTCACGCTTCCCTATCCGTCCTACTAGATTTCATTCACACTTTCGGGGCTTGCACAAAGGCTTTGGTGCTTGCTCGCCCAATTGAACTTCTCAACAAGTTTTTTTCTCAACTACGGCACTGTACTTAAAAATATTTACTTACAATCATTTGAGCGAATGCACGTCGGTAAACGAGACATTTGCATGGTATCCAAAAGATTTTTAGTTGTTATCAGTAAATGATTAATATACAAACTGTATTTTAACCCAACAACTTGCCCTGTTGTAATGTCTGTGGAAATTGAATCTCTTTTTAAGAAACATTCTATTCAAACAAGGAAACCATCAAGGACCAAACTCAACCTTACTCTATACAATATTTACAGATATTCCAGCAAAGATAAATTACCAAACGTGCCATTCGATATTGATAAAATCTGGTTGTAACCCAAAAGTTACTAAATATTGTTTTATCCAACGTTATTGTTGAAAACGATTAATATATTATAACCTTTGGGGAAAAAAGGAGAATAACATGTCAAAAATGATATGTTTACATTGTTTGTTCAAAGCCTTCGTGATGCATGCACTGAAAATATGTTCCCAACTTTCTTTCCCATGACAATCTTTATCTTCATTATTCTTCATTCCGCCTACGCACTTTGAAAACTTCTACTTCCGTTTACACAGTTTTTCCGTCTACATCTATACACTCCCACACAATTTTTCATTGTTGGACTTCGTACAGGAATGAGCTAAAACAAAAACCAACGCTATTTTGCATCTCGGAAATTGCACCGGCAGCTTGGCTCAGTGGTCAAAGTTGGGGATTTGAATGCGGAAAAGCCGGGTTGAAACCCCATACTCAGACTACTAAACGGATTTGTCCTCGATGATCCCAGGGACAAACTAACAACACTTTATAATAGCCAACTGGTTTGCCTCCAACCCGGTTTCACATCCCCGACTCAAACTACTCAATGGATTTGTCCTCGGTGATCCCAAAGACAAACTCACCACACTTTATAATAGCCAACTGGTTTGCCTCCTACCCGGGTTCACATCCCCGACTCAGACTACTCAATGGATTTGTTCTCGGTGATCCCAGTTACAAACTTTATAAACAGCCAAATGGTTTGCCTCCTATCCCGGTTCACATCCTGGAAAAATTACGGGCCCACTATACGGGCACTTCAGGTAGTTTCCTCTTGTCTGACACATTCCAGTTTTAGACCTTTTCACAAGCTAAGCATGAATCCATTCAAGAATAGGAAGTAAAAAGTGAGACAATTAAGAAGTCTCTGTGCTTATGGTCAACTCTAGCTTTGCAGAGAGAATTGGTATTTGGTTTAAATGGCGAAAACATGAAAACAAAGCTGCTAAAGACCAATTTCAAACCAGATAACTCAGCTGAGACTCTGAGCGATGTAGTTACAGAGACAAGACCAATCGAATCTTCCATGCAAGCTAATAAGCTAATAGTGTATTCTCCTAAAGGGATTGAAGAAGTAAACTTAGACACAGAAAAATGAAACTAAGAAGGGAGCCTGGCACATGTTTCTGGTGTGGCAACGGGAAAGGCCCACATTCCTGGAAAGTATGTCCTGCTAATGGGAGATCGTCTTCCATCTGCGGTATTAATGACCATTTCGCGCGAGTTTGCTTGGCAGATCGAAAACCTTCAGCACCAAGGTTCATTAACAACTGCCAACAACTACCACAAGGAAGACAGGAAACAAGAGCAAACAGCAAGCGTGGACAGTTGAACGATTTCCGTACCTAATCAAGAGGCCACAACAGGTGGTTCATTTCCCTGATGGAATGTTGCCATCAATAGAACTATAACTTGAATGTAAAGAAATTGCAATTCAATCTAAAAGATTTTAGCAGTTTTATAATTTTTCCAGTCTGCGTCATTGTTTGACAGCCTTGCACGTTTTAATAAATGATATCGATTTCTGAGTTGTTTAATTACTGCCTTGGTCATCCATGGTGCCTGATTTTTACGTGTCACACGTTTTGTTTTCCAAGGACAATGATCGTCAAGTGCTTGGTTGAACATGTCTTCCCAGGCGCTAAGCATGCCATCAGGGTCGTTAAAAACAAAGGCAGAGTCCCAAGGCGTTTGCTCAAGAGTGGTTTTAATTTCTTACTCACTGAAGTGTTTCATTGCCTGTAGGTGATAGTAATCTGTATTTTGTTGGTATCAGAAGCTTTTGTTTTGTACAAGCGCACACCAAACACTGGTAGATGATCTGAAAGGCCGGTGTTATGAGCAACAATTGACTTCACACGATTTGGGAAGTTTGCTGTATACACATGATCCAAACAAGTTCCGCTTCGTGGTCTAGTAACCATGGTTACAAGTTGCTTAAAATTCATGCTGGACACAGCTCGCAATAAAGGATGTTTATTATACGAAGTCCGTTTCAGATAATCTACATTAAAATCGCCAATTATTAGGATTTCACAATTTAATAAATACGCTAATTCCAAGTTCTTTTCAATTGTATCATCCTGCTCTTTAGAAGGTTGATAGAGTCCACAGAATAGCAGAGGTCGCTTTGAATTGAAAGGACAAATACTTTACCAAATAATTTCTAAACCAAAGTCCTCAAGATCTGTCCTCCTCGAATGTTTAAGTTCATTGTTTACATACATCATAACTCCCCCTCCGTTCTTATCATCCTTGCGATCTCGACATTATATGGTGAAACCAGGAACTGAATAAAGGTGGTCAGGCGTTTGGGATGTAAAAAAAGTTTCATTTATAATCAAAATATCAAGCCTTGGGCGATTATTTGCATCGAATAAATACAGCTTTATCTCCTCAAATTTGGTCAAAGTCATATAATTCACGTTCCAGGTTCCAAATCTTAGTCCTTTTGTACCTAGTCCGATGTCAAAATAGGGGGATGGATCGCAATATTCACTATCACTGTCCACATCTGACAATATAAAGTTTGGCTCCGTGGAAGAATTTCCGTAATCGAAGACAGTGAAGCTTCATCGTGAACGCTATCAGTTGACACAAACAAAAAGCTTACACTTGTGCTACCGGTATCATTAGGCAGATTCAGGTTAGGATAAGGACTGGGATTGATGGAAACGTCACCGGAGAGGAGAACAAGGCTTAAAGCGACTAATCCAAGCTTTGCAACAAGTAGACCAGCTCTGGCTTGTAAACATGGCGGCCAGTAATCACCACATGAGTACCGAGTAAGACCGCTATTTCGACCATGAAACACTTTGCAATTTAAATGCAGACCTAGAAACACGCTGCCATCGTTTGTAAGAATTGTATCTTTTTTATCCATTTTAGTGTTGGTGGCAGACAAACTTATCAACAGAAAAATCAGAGTAAATTGGCAGCAGCTCCAAGAGAACCACGCAGCCGCCATACTTGCTGTCCTCAACTCCCCGTTCGCTTCGCTCCACTCCTGGATGCTGTTTAAAATTACCATATGGTAGTTTTTCTGGGGCCAGTTGTTCAAAAGTCCATTGGCACTAACCCAGGGTTAAGATTTTAACCTTTGTTCTGAAGCATTTGAGCTATAATTTAGGAATTAACAAGTTTTCTTCTTGGAAAACCTGAAATGTATTTCGTAATATTCGTAAACCTTTTTCTAGAGAAGAAGTTGCGGATTGAATATGTGCTTAATCCAGGGTTAATGTTAACCAGCCTTTAAACAACCGAGCCCTGGAAAGAAACGAAGTTATGCTATCGCCTTTATAACACAACAATAGCATTGCTGCAATAGTAGAGTGCATGTACTGGTCGGTAAATGACTGCTTTCAGAACCGCATTGAAATTTTTTAGGTTGGTAAAGCAGTAAGATCTTTTCTGCTTCCATAGTTTTAGTAAACTAAAAAAAACAAAGCAAGTTCATATGGACATTGAAACAAGGTAAAGCCAAGTGGTGAAAAATCGAAAGTATTTCTCAAAACGCAAAAAAGTACATTTAAAAGACTCTAGTTTTCAAAAATGTCTGTGGAAGGAACATGCATCAGGACCCCATCCTGCCATTCGTACGAAGAAAGACCCTCCGACACCTGATGTCTATCCATTGGTACCTGCCTAATTCTCCGTGAACGATTATCCTCCTAATTAGTGAAAAGATAATGAAATCCCTGATTATGCGCCTGCAACAGACAGCAGCTTTGGCCGTTTGGACTCCTGTCGGGACGTTTGGCTTACTAATGCATCTTATTATCCAATCATTTGTTTTGATAGTTGAAAACTTTGTGAAGTGTACAGTACTAGTCATAACAGAAGGGGAACGAGCTGTCAAACAGGCACACAAAGCGAGGAGAAGAATTAAAATTGGGTTTAGTGGTGCACTTACAAAGAGTTTCTGTGCGTTACTAGTGTCTAACAAAACGCTGATTGAGCAACAAGACCAAATCTGTAATTCTGTTATTAGTAACGATAAACAACAACAAACTTTATTTTGTTGAAAAAAAGTCTTATATATTTAATATTTAAGAAATAAAACACGTCAACTGTGTTTGCACAGGCTAATACAAACCGAGGTGCGCTTGGGAGAAATCGAGAGCAGATAGTACAAACACGAGACCGAAGGTAGGATTTACTGTCATCGATCTTATTGAACGAAACGTGTACAGATCCGATTGAAAAGCTAGCCACTAAACATACTGGCAAAGTTGAATTTCTCCTCTCTCGTTACGACATTTTGTGCATACGAGCTGCTCTGAACCACTTGGTTTTCCTGAACTATCGGGAGACGGTTTGCTGCCACTGGATTCAGCACACGAGAAAGCACATTGCTGCACTGCTGTAACTGGTCTGAAGATGGACGCGAGTTGTAGCTTTGCAGCGACTACTCGTTTCGATGTTCAGAAACTGCCATGATGTGTCGGTTCGATAACCCTGCATTGGACCACAAAGTAAGTGCTTTTGCCCGTACAGAATGGTTGGTGTAAACTCTAGACAGCTTGGCAGGAAAAACTCCTTCATCATATTCGCGAGCTTGTTTACACCGAGGCAGCGATTTTCATACCATACATTTTCAGACGGGTGAGACCAGTTCCGCTTTGGAAACTGAAAAAAGGTGTTACATTTGGGGTTTAGCTTTTTCAAGTAAAGCTGTAATGCTGTATATCCATCGTTTGGCCCTTCAGTCAGGTACATTCGTCCTAACTTTTCATGACTTTCGTGGTCAATCAAGCCGCCCGGATGGTTTTTACTTACTTCATCGTGGCTCATCGTGGCATACAGCTTTCTATTTTCATCCCTGAGGAACTTGAAACTTCCTTTCGACAAATTCTTCTGACCTTCACAGCCTCTTCTGCACCAGAACAGAGTGATATGAAACCACACGTTCATCAGTAGCCCGTTTGAAGTTGATGGACTTATCGCCCTGTTGGGTTTTAATTTTCTAAGGTCTTCTGGCTCTATGGCGGGTTTGTGCTGTAACGCTGTGCTGACCGACTTGCTTCAGGTTTTTTAACTTAGCTTCAAGCATCATGTTTGAAGTCTTGAAAGCTGGATTTTTGGATATTTGAATTCCCCTGTTATGTGAAGGCCCATTCAAAAATCTTTCAAGACCGCTTCTTAAACCAAGTAATGTGTTTTTGGAGTATTCTTCACCGATTTTGTTTCTCACTTTAGCGTAAAATTTATTTAGGGTTTCGTCAAGTTGCTCGACGGTCAACTCCTCGAGTTTTCTCGAAAATCCCTTTTCAGCAGCTCACTCTAAACAAAAAACACAAACAGACAGATATGTAATTTATGTTTACCTGTTTGACTGTATTTTCGTTGTTTTGTTGTAATAAAAATCTTAATGCAAAGAAAATGTTTCATTTTATCGCGCTGCGGTTTGTTTGGCTTTGAAAAAAACATTACATTGCGAACTTTGCAAATTGAATTAGTTTTAACGAAGAACATTTTTGAAATATAAACATTGTATGAAATTTAATTTTTGCCACAAAAAGACTACGCTTGTTCATAACTTCAAGAGTAAAATGTTGGTAGGAACTTTTTTTTAATATGGTTTTACAATTACAACTTACCTTTGAAAACTTTTACGGCATGATTTGTGGAGTAAGTCGTAGACTTTGCTCGGGCTCCCTCGAGTAACTCGTTTAGCCGAGTTTCGTCCAGCTCGCAAAGCGGCTGTCTTGTCTGTGTTTCTTCTGTGGAGGCCCTTCTGCTGTATACAGCTCGTTAAAGTTAAATCTAATTTCAAAGTTTGGCAATTCGTCATCTGACATTTTGATTCAAAACAAAAATCAAAGTTTGCCGCCGGTCTCCTTTAAACGTGACGTCAAAACCATGTTTGCACAGGCTAATGCAAACACACCTATTAACCAATTAGAGCGCGCGTATTATCTAAATTATTTTATAATTTGTTTTTCTGTTGATAAAAGCACAGACATTTAGAAATAGCGCAGATTAGTCGAGCTAAATGGATGGAGTAAAAAGGAAGTGATGCAATCAATTCAGTATTTTCAAGAAATTTTAAGCAGTTTTTTATTGGAATTTTTCATAAGGCTAAGAAGTAAAACTATGAAAAAAAATTCCCCTTCCAAAGTGTCTTCCATGGTTTTTATTTCATTATTATGAAACAAAAAATTTTACCATTTTGCTTAAAGCATATGAAATGCTATCAAATATTTTAGAAAACTGTTGCTTTTTTCACAAGTATGCTTATGCTCTAAACGTTCAACTCCACATGTAGCAAATGGTTGCTTATTTTTACATTGCAGAAATGCATTTGATATCTATGCACAAAATAAATAAACTTTTTTACAACTTACAAGATTAGATTATAATGGCTCGTTACCTTGTATGTTACCAATGAATGTTCTTGTAACGAGGGAGGAGGATTGCTCCCAGTTGCTTCGGGGACTGGTACCCAAGTGTTTTCACCTGACAAGAAAATACAATTTATGGGGTTTGGTTGCGAATATAATTAATCACAGATTGAAGTGGATATCAGCTTCCGAGACCATAATACTTCTTCATACCGTGCAAACACGATTCTAAAACGTATTTCAATATTTCTTTGAAGCAATTATAAACTAAATGTAATAATACGAAACAAGATTTTTGCCTTTTTTTTTTTAATTTCAACTTTGCCAGTCTCAATTATCTGTCCATATACTATTTTCTCTCGAAAAAACATTTATAACGCTAAATGAAAACGTGGCAGTGTTTTCAAACATTCACTGAAAACTACTTTCCTAGCCTTTCTTTGTTGGTTTGTAAGTACTATTAATGAGTGAAGCTACATACAGGTTAAAACCTAACCAGTCTAGAGCTAAACTCGAAAATTTTGGGGTTTAATTTAGCCCTAGCCATTTCCTTGTATAAAATTATATTTTGTAAATACTAAACAAAATAAAGAAACAACAATATTTAACAAGATGTAGATAAGATTAGAAACTATACTTTGTAAATACTAAACAAAATAAAGAAACAACAAAGTTTAACAAGATGTAGATAAAATTAGAAACTATACTTTGTAAATACTAAACAAAGTAAAGAAATAACAAAATTTAACAAGATGTAGATAAAATTAGAAACTATACTTTGTAAATACTAAACAAAGTAAAGAAATAACAAAATTTAACA
>JANCMA020556069.1:0-10117 GCA_024336925.2 Zoanthus solanderi
AAAGGAAAGCAATCTGAAACTTTGAATCATGATAATATATGTAGTAATAATTACTTATGAAAGGGTTCTTTAAAATTATTTACTTAAAAATATTCATTACGTAGTATAGTTATTGCTGTAATGAACAATGAAAGTATTCTTGTGTCTATTGGTTTTACACAAGGAAACGTGTTCACTACACCGTTATAATTGTGCGGAGGTAAAAGTTTGTACAGCTTATGACTCTTACCTGGTACTATGTCATTGAATAACGAAAGGCTTAAATCTTCTCTCTCGGGTATAACGACGGTATATTTAATGCTTCTAAGGGTTAGTGTATGAAGTATCGGGACATATTCGTAGCGCGCGCTTTTGCAGTTTCTCTAGGTCATTTGACAGGTATTCTGTTAAGGCACTATGAAAGACTGGCCATACGTATTCGACTACAGCCCGGATACATGTTTTGTAAAACAAAAACAAATCTTTACATGGGGTTTTTGCGCTCTTAAGTTGCACGTCGCAACCTTTTTAAACACTGACTCTACATGAGCGTTCCATTTCAAGTCATTTGAAACAATTACTTCTAAAAGCTTAGCGGATTTAGCTACATCGACATCTTGTCCATTAATAGTAATTTCTGGTATACTGCGCTTGTTGATCTAGAGAATGATTATCTTAGTTCCTTACACTTCGCCTGATTCAACTGAAAACCGTCAGCTTGTATTTTGCGCACGAACTCGTTTACACGTGACAGCATGAAGCTCATATCATTCTTCTTAAGTCTCTGCCAGTGTTGTGTCATCTATACGTACTTTCAAAGATTTGTGTCAGACACCAGTGGATCATTAATCATAATAATAAACAGCCATGGGCCCAATTGGTGCCTTGTGGAACTCCTGCGGGAGTATCTCCCCAGTCCGAGAAACAGTCACTACTCATCTTCACCCTCTGTTTCCTGTTCGTAAGAAAGTCAATGATGCAACACTTCACTAGTTGGGGAATATCATACGATGAGAGGTTATGCGTTATACAGCATGGTGTTCTATCAGATCAAAAGCTTTTCGAAAGTCGTAGATCCAGTTTCGTCAGTGAATTTTGACCGAGAATAGATCATACTAATCAGCGCATGCGTGGTGCTGGATTTTGAAACAGTTCCAAACTTCTGCATGTGGATCTGCAGGCTTAACAAAAACTTCAACTACGTATTCTTCTGCAATCTTTGAAAGTATTGGAGTGAAAGGGATGGGGCGGAGTTGTTTATTAACATCCAGCATCAGTATCGGTTTGGGGACTGGCACTACATTGGCCTCTTTCCACGAAGGCGGAAGACGGCCTTCGCAATAGGAGGAATCGAGAACAATACCGATATCGGTTCGGCTAGTATGTCCGAATTCTCTTTCAATAGCTACCTTGAGATGTTATCTGGACCGTGTGCTTTGCTCTTATTCAGTTTAGTTAGCTAGCTTCTTGTATTCCGACTCCTTGGTCACCATTGGTGGGTGTAGCCCCTACGACAGATGGAGTAGTCAGATGGGAGCAGAATGTAGAAAGGCAGAATGCAGCTGGCAAGACAAAGGCACATTTGCTAATTTGGCCCCTTGTCCATGAATGACAAACTGTTAACCGATCAAACCAATCGTGCCAAAGTTTTTGGCAATTGCACAGTGCGAATAAACAGTTTTTCGAAACTGGCAAGGATTAAGCTGTTTTAGCCTTTCATGGTGAGCTCAGACACCAGCAAATGGCCATAATTGCACACAAGATAGCATATGTTTTGTCTTTTGACGTGTGAAACTGCCCTTTACAAAACTGGTTGAAGTATGCGCTTCAACAGTTTTACTGATTATCAGTCCTCGTTTAGGGGACACCACTTCAAAACGTTTTTATTAATAATTCGTTTTATTTCATGATTACCTCGTATTACATTTACAGTTTGTCGGAGATATTCTTTTTACGGTTTAAAAGTATTGCATTACGGTTGAATTGTATTACATTTACGGTGGGTGTTTACGGTTGGTTTTACATGTCCATACATGATGCAAGCTAAGGGCCTGGAAAAGAACGTTTTCAATTGGCTCACCCACCTGTTTCCGCTTGCTCTTCTGTTGTTAATGTAGTTTAGTCACACTTCAAAAATATTGTTATCATTGTCAAATCCAAATTATTCGGTATCTTTGAAAAGCTAAATACTTTACGAGCCAACTAGCCCATAAAAGGGCCAAATGAGCCGGCGCTTATCTCCGGTTTCTGTAATGTTAAGAGAATGAGAGGCTTTAACTCTCCCTGGACGGGACATTGATCCATCGCAGGTTAGCTCCCAGCAGACGCTGGTACTCATTTACCTACCCCGGAAGGATGGAAAGCTGAATTAGAGAAGGTTGCACAAATATTCAAATCTCGGCAGATTCCGGCCGGGGGTCGAACTGTGGACCTTGGGGTTGGAAGGTAGAAATCGTACCAACTGTGACAGCAACGCCTGCCCCAAAAAAGGTATTTGAAATAAAAGGGCAGAAGAAAAGCCCGCCTCTGCGGGAAACGGTAGGGATTTATTATTTATTGCCCTGCTCAGAGGGATGACCGCTTATTTTCGTTATTTGCATTGTGGCCAAGTGCTGTAAGACTCACTATGTTGTCAAGCCACGTACTGCTTGTCAAATTTAAATATAATAAACAATTACCTGTTGTGTACAAAAAATAGTTTAAAAAGAATCTCTTCCGATGATTTCAATTCGTTGTCAGATACAAGCTGGTGTTGTTAGGCTTGGCCACAGGAAAGATTAGTGTTACAGATTAGTAGCTGTACGTTAGCGGATAGTTTTTCTTTTTCTTCAGGACTTAGTCACAAATACAAACAAAACATTCAGTAATATAATAAATGTGTTCAGGAAACTCCAGGTGGGAAGCGAACCCACGAACTTCCGTATATTAGACGAATGTTACACCATCAAACTATCGGAATTAGGGTGACCAAAGTTATTAGTTTTCGAAACACGAACTTATCAAAGGGTTACTTTAATGTCGAAGGGGTCATATGTTTTTAAGTGAACGTAATGAATTAACTGATAGCTGAGGCACTTTGTCAATTCAAGTAATCGGACGGTAAGAGGTTGAGCTATTTTACGGACGGACGATCTAAGACTACAAACTGTCAACTTATTATGTGCTCTTGAAACGCATTTGAACATATCTACATCCAAATGAAAATGAGCTGTAAAATTTTTACATATTATTATTATATTTTTAGTATTGTTGTGTTTATTGTTGTTGCTGTTTTTGCTATTGTTTTGGTAATATTTGGTAAATATTAGCGTAATTTAGTCTTGGTTTCAATGCTTATATAAACCAATCACATTTCAACATATCAATTATAGATCAATTTATTTATCATTTCGATCGAGTTTTGGAGAGTTCTTGATTTCTTTATTTACAATTTTTGTGTTAATTACGTTGATTATCTTTTAGCTGTCTCTTACTTCCCTCGGTTAGCTTTGCTGCATTGTGATATTCCCATATCCGTTTTATAATTAATGATTTTGCCTTAATAGGATTTCCCCAAATTACTACCACATTCGCACTGAGACCAAGGAGGCGAACTATCTCTTCTGTTTTTTTATTCCAATAGAATTTCTTTCGTTGCTAATATATGTGTATAGAGTTGCAATAGATCGATATTTTTGTTTATGCCTCTTAATTCCTTGGGGAACATTGGGCTGCAACAGCACTCCTAAAACGCAGCTGTTCTGGGAGATCCTCTTTAGCTCGACCCAGGTCATTCCGGCAACCTTCACCTCTGCGTTGACACTCCTTGATCCTGCGCCAGACCTGGTTTGGTCGATCCACTTTGTGCTTTTCTTATGGATTCTATTCAAGGGCCTGCCTGGTGACATTTTTTACAGACTTTCGTAGCGAGTGAACTATCCATCCTCATTTTCCTTTTTTACTGATCTCTGTCTACGTCTCTTGTCTTTTCTTACCCGGCACAAATGTTCGCTGGGGACTACCTCTGGCCACCCGATGATGAAAATGTTTCTGAGACATCTGTTGATAAATGTCTTGTGGAGCTTGTGCGTGTTGACTTCGGTTTATACTCGCCACGTTTCAGATCCATAAATTAGGACTGACTTTACGTTCGTATTGAAGATCCGGATCTTATTGCGGAATGAGAGGGCTGTTGATTTCTAGATTGGTTATAAGGTGATGAAGGCGTGTCTGGCTTTGTTTATCGGGCATTTGTGGTGTCTTCGTCTGTTCCCCCGTCTTTACCGACTACATTAACCAGGTAAACAAACTTGTCAATCTCGTTGATCATAGTGCTCTCTTGATGTATGTAGTCGTATTGGATCTTGCTTTCTGTTGTTCACTGTCATGACTTCTTGTCTTCCCGATCGGTTGAATTGAAAGTCAGTCCTCTCAGCTTCTTCTGAAGCTCAATAGTTATTTATGGCTATTTATTTATTTATTTATTTATTTAAACTTCAACCGTAGCAATTATAAACAATTAAACAAACACTATTAACAAGACAACAAGGCGTTAGAAACAACAACAGATTTTGAAGGTAAGAAAATTATTATTCATCAAACCGTTCGTTAAACTTTTTGATGGAAATTTATCAAAAAATTAATCATATTTCCACATCACTGTTACAATTCACCGTTTCAATTTAAACGTTTGGGCAAGTTGCCCACATAAGCTGAGATTATTTATTAAAGTTTTTCATCTTCGCTTATCTTTCAAAATCTCGAACTATTTTAAAAAGTTGATTTAATTCGCGGTCTACGACAAGTATCTGGTTAATGCGCTTTTTGCTTTCACGAATTGTTTGAATGGAATTATTTTGTGTTCAGCGCGACTGAGAGTTTTAAAAAGTGAGATTTAGCCGGACATAGCTGTCATCGAAACAATATAGTCAACACACCAAACCCAAATTCAAATCAACACTTCAATTTTCTTTTCTTTCTCAAAACTACATATACGTCCTGGAAAGTGCTCATAAAATACTTAATTAATCATTTTGTAATGTTAAAGTTTTTTTATAGACTACTAGGTACAAAACTAGTCAGTGATGTATAGTCTTGTTAATGTAGGAGAGGTTTTGTGCCAGCTGCGTCCATGAATGGCCTTTGTGCAGTTTATAACATTTCACAACCGCAAAGCAGCCACAAACGAACCGAAATATACTTGCATTTGTGTAAAAAAGCTTCGGGCTTCATGAATAGCTTTTGCGACTTTGCATTTGGCAGTATTCCATGTGAACACAAAGCATTTCTCTTAAAGTAAAAATATTTAAAAACTCATTGACTTAGCCGGAATACAAGCACACGAATACTCGAAATACTTGTCAAACATTGCGTGACTTGTACATCGTTGAGGTACCAACAAACAACGCTAGTTTAATTTAGTCATTTACACATTCTCACACTCTTTTTCTAATAAGATGAATTAATTTGATATTGTAAAGCTAGAGGGGGAGAAGGGCCTTGTGTGTAGATTTGTTCTTAGTCAACGAGTGTATTAGTGTTTTCATCTCTCGACAAATGTATCGCTTAAACTGTACAAAGTCAAAGATAAAATATCTGCCACACGAAATGAGAGCACCTTTCTCGGTGTATGTTGCAATAATTATCTAAAAGGTTTAAACTGGGAATGGCATAGTTAATGGTTTATTACATTAAATAATGGAAAGTGTCCTTTGAAACCTGTAGTCAATGTTTCTCGTACATATAGAAGCGTGACAGTAAAATCGTGACATGGACATTTAATCAGGGCTGAACGATACACCTTTGGTTTCCTATCAGTCAACAAATTGCCGAAATCGCTCAGTTATCATAACGAGCTTACAATCACGCAGTTATTCCTTGCTTAAAGAAGGTTTTTTGTATTATAGGACTTGAAAAAGTTGTAATCTCGGATTTTCAGCCTCAAAAGCTGGCTAACCCAATTTTCCGGAGTGTGAACCGATTGAGGTTTTATTTCCAGGAGGTGAACTCCTAAATATTTGCTCGCCATGAAAAACCATTTTGCTCTGATTCAAACTATTTGCCTTAGGAGAAAACTTTGATTTCATGTTTTTTTTTCTTTAAGGACCTTTGATTATCAAGGTATCGTTTAAAAGCTTGCGTGTTTTGCTTGTTTTACTTATGATAACGTAGTTGATTAAAATTGATGCTTTTAAAACAACTCTCTTTTCCCGACAGATGGCCGAAATGAGAGCAGCTACGATAAAACCAGTTTCGTCCGGAACTCGCATTGTGAAAGCTCCTTCAAAGGCATCGTTTTTGCCGGGTGTGATGTGTGAAAAATGCAACAACCGCCTCGTCGAATTGAAGAGACAAGTTCTACGGTCAATTCTTCCTGAATTGCAAGGTCTTTTGAAAACTGGGAAAAATCTAAACACGGTACGTGACAACAGCTATTCTGTAGCACTAGCAGTACACATTGATTTGTTGTTTATTAGGATGAATTTTCCTCTCAAAAATGTTGTAAATATTATTGTCATATAAGTATATTGATTTGAAACAATTGCAAAATCGAGTAAAAGGAAGAAATACCTTTTTGTTTACACGGGATTACTCTAAAAAAGAAAAAGATTAAAAAAAAAGAAACAACTAAAAAATGTAATTGCTGTTAAGATTCTTGAGATTTTGGACCACAACATGCCAACGATAATGGTTTGTAAATGAAAACCGCAGGAATTTAGGTGCAAAATTTTGACAGTGGCCAAGGGTCGGGTATTTGAGAAGATTTATCTGTTAGTAAAGTGCAATGTTTCCAATCTCAGTTTATGGTGGAAATGTCAATATAGTCTCACCGAAGTTGTTTAGTACAACGTATTTTCACTTTCCTCTTCTATTCCCTTGCACCTCTTTTTACTTTGTTTTTCATGCAACAAAGATGCAAAAATATGATATAGTTTCATTTTTACAAATTAGCAGCCTTTATCCTGTCAAATAAAACTTGTTTAGTATAAAACCATGCATTTAATATGTCATGTTTTTGGACTAGTAACTCTAGCGATATCTGGTTGCAGTTTGAACATAAAGGGTGTCTCTGTAGGGAGCAGAGTTTTTTTAACCGCGCTTTTATTGCTTGATGCGGAATACAAAACAGAACAAAAGAAATAGAACGCCACAAAAACAGAACTTGAACGTTTTCTCGTTTAACTGCTATTATTACCTCGAAAAGATACTTTAAAACCGTTGCTCTTTTTAAATGTTGTCTCGTTTTTATAATTTTTAAAAAATATTTGTTATATGTTGTTTTTTAGTTAACGTTCAAAAATGCTGTTGGTTAATTTGGTACTAGGTAGTTTAGAGCCACGCTATACGAATCTTAAAATTTCAAATCAAGTACAATTTTGACTTTCATTGTTTTGATTTTGTCAGAAAAAAAAGCTGAAAACTTGGCGCTAAATAATTTTGCTAAGTGATCGCTTTGTTAATGGGCTGATGATATAACAACTTAATGATAGAATTGTTAAAAACACAATAAAAGCGTTAAACTTAATTTAAGGCAGTAAATTTGGTGTATACTCTATAGTGGCTCCGTAAACAATATCTGGAGAAAAATTATCCGTTTATCTTGTGTTATATATTGTAATAATTGCGGAGGTGACCAGAGTTCATTTGAGTGTCCTTCAAACAGTCTGACACAATTTCGAAGTGTGCGAGAAAACTCAGGTGCAAAACAGACCTTCACTTTTGACAGATTTGACAGTAAAGAAAGCTTTAATTTTAATTAAAAATGAAGACAATTTATGAGATAAAAATATGTTTTGGTTAGTTATTGAAGTATCACGCTTAAGGTTATGAACTTTCGCTGTTCGCCCTCGTGATAAGTGAAACCATGTCTTGGACCGGAAAATCTGCAGTTTCTCAGCTTTTCTATTCAGCAAATTTTAACTTAAATAACTTAAGTTGTCAACAACTTCAAAAAGTCTTTTTTCCACGAACATCAAGGATTTGATAAAAGTTTCCAAGCAGACTGTCAAGCTTTGTACAAAACAGGAAATGTAATTTACTTTTGATGATTGCCGATTGCGGAAACGCAGCGGAAAATGCGCCATTAGCAAAGAGGTTGCAATATTTTTTTGTGGAAGTTTGTAAAGTACAAAAGATCAAACGTTTCCGATCTCAATAGTCAAACCATCAAGACATCACCATTTCCGTCAATTTTATTTAAGGTAAATTGAAAATTGGCGTCATCTCGTCTACCTCATAATGATTTTCCTCACTTTTAGAAAGTGAGTTAGGATTGAAAGGTTATATAAAAATTTATGAAATTTAAACTTATTAAAGTCATTAAAAAACATAACCTTTAGCGATTCTTTTTTATACTATGGCTTTAAAGCATATTTTTAGATATTGACATTTTACCACAAATAATTGTGTTAAGAGATCTAGATGATGCCGCTATATCAACATTCAGTGTGAAATGTCATCATGAATAACTAACGTTTTGACATGTATGGGTCTCGAATGTAAAATCACTATAAGGGTTGTCCGTTTTCAAGTGCGTTTCTTTGTGCAGTCAAGTGCGCTTTTTAGGTGCACACACTTCTGCTACGTCGTTTAATTTTCTTCCATATTTTTTGTGTTATTTGTTTCAACAGTACGAAAGAATATGTTTTTTGTAAGCGATACGCAATATCTTCATTATAAATAAATATAATTGAAACTAGTATCGTCGACATTTATTTATGCTATAAACATTCACTTGTAATTTGAATAATCATATATTTATTCAAAGAAATCTGCGGTTGTCATTTTCACTTACAAATTAAGTAAAGATTTTTTTTTAATGAAAATATAGTTTATTCCATTAACAAACACGAAAGTCAGTTATTTTTTAGTTTTGATTCAGTTGACAAATCTCTAAAGCCTTTCGTCATATTGTTTTCTGTTTTTCTTATTGGGAGAAACAAAAATAATTAGTTTGGTCCTGGGTCTTCAATTATGGTTTTTTTTTCCCGTTATGACTGAAGAGTATTTCTATTAGCACAAGCGCTGGCATAAAAGCTTAACATTCTTATTATTTATACTATTTGTCAAAAATTGACTCGGTCTGCATGTCAGCAATACAGCAGTAATAATTTATCATTACCCATAAAGCAAATTTAAATCATAAATTGCCATAAAAATGAAAAAAAAAATTTATCCGGGCAAAATTGAAAAGAGAAGCGGAAATTGTAATGTCATCCTTCTTTCTTGAATCTGCAAGGTAACATTAACAGTAAATGAAATTATGCATCAAAATATTATTATTTACCTTTTCGTCTACACTCATTAAAGTTGAGTATTACAGAATATCTCAATATCCAATATGTACTCTATTCTCCATGCACTCAAGTGTTCTTTTTTATAAACAATCATGAGGTTTTTGTATTACAAACCTAGCAAAAAAAGTGGCTTCTCGAACTATTGTCGAAAACAAATCAGATTTTTTACCTTTTAAATAAAATATAGCATTACAGTATGATACTTAGTTAAGGCATTGTAATTTGGTTCAAAATCAGTTTTTTTTTGTACAGATGTAAAACTAATGACTTATTTTATTTATCATCGTCGTCATCATCATTTGCTTAATGCATGAGACCCTTTGTACTCACCCACCCCTCCCTAGGGTTTGGGAACCCTAACCCAAACCCAATGGAGGGTGGGTGAGTAGTTTACCAGAAACCGGGATTGATCCTATTCACTTAGAGTTGGTTGCATCTCACTAAGATTCATTTACTATTGCCATTTTTCATTTGAAGCGATGGCTGGCACGATCAATACCGTCCAAGCGATGGCTGGCACGATCAATACCATCCAAGATATGGCTGGCACGATCAATACCATCCAAGCGATGGCTGGCACGATCAATGACCATCGAAGCGATGGCTGGTACGATCAGTATCATCCAAGCGATGGCTGGCACGATCAATACCATCCAAGCGGTGGCTGGCACGATCAATACCACCCACCTTCAGCTCTTTTTTGTCATGACTGACTGTCTCATGTTAGACCTTTTTTGTTCTTGCATCGCTTTTTAACTTGAAACGGAAGGAAGCGATCCTTCATTGTGTCAATATTTAGAGCGACGTCACTGCGATATTTATCACTGACCAAAAAGCTATTGGTGATTTGGAACTCCCCCCCC
>JANCMA020556173.1:0-10117 GCA_024336925.2 Zoanthus solanderi
AGTTTTTTATTATTTTTTTTTTTTTTTTTTTTTTTTTTTGGTTTTCCAGGTAAAACCGGTACAAGAGTTAGCACGTTTCACAAGGGTGTTCAACCGAAGCAGCCTTCAAACACTCTTCAGGTAAAAATACCTCAATCCCCTTCTTTACAGCAATCTTCTTCTGGACAATCTTCTCCGCAGCAAACCCAACAACAGCAGAGGACTGTTTTACCGAACAGCCCTCAACAGGGCCAACAAACACTGTATCTAAATCACCAACATATTCCTACATCGCAGCAACCTATTGCACAATTGAAACAACAAGTTGAACAACAGCAGCAACAGTTGCAGCAAATTACTCTTCAACAACAACTTCAGCAACAACAGCAGCAGCTTCAACAACAACAGTTTCAAACTCAACAAAAGCATCAACAAATTAGTACTCAATTTTTAAAGCAGCAGCTTCCAATACAACCCCGTATTGCGCCTGCGCCGCCGCAACCCACACAGACATTCATTTCGCAACAGACTATTCCTGGAGAGAATATTTTAGTAAAAACGTCCGATCAGCAACTTAACAGCCCTCCTAGTTCGGTATTTGGCAAAAGCGAAGGCAGGAGAGATCTTCAACAAGCTGTTCTGCAAAAGCCTCAGTCCAATGTTGCGTGATCAGTCTTTCTATTGTACTGGGTTCCCCAAGTAAATTTGTACAGTTTTATGCTGTACCAAGCCAAGAAGATTACACCACAACGAAACATTGACACCTTGATTATTTTACTGTTTCTTAGTGTTTCAAATGAGTCATGCAGTAAGATAGACATACAGATGTGTTAATTTGAGGAGTTCATGTATTGTGAACCGGCGCCAGATGAAACTCTGTATGAAAAACAAAATACCTCTGGCGGCATTCCCACGTGTCAAAATTGTATACTGTTTTTAATATGCAAGGATTCCTATTTGAACTTGTGGTCAAATCCAATCAATTATTTCGGGATGTTGCTAGACATTTTAAAGTAACGCCGTCTTAGTTGATCTCTAAATGCAGGTTTGATTATAAACATTCGACTGCTACACAAAAAATTACAGATTAGACCAACCATTAGCTATTGTTATAAAATATTAGTTATGTACAGATGACAAATGCATTCTTTGATTTCGTATTTTGCTGTAAAATATTTTGTTCAAGACATAATGTATAGGAAATCACTTCTTGCTTTTATTTCTACCGTAGTTATTTATATTATTACCTTTATTCTCACCGGATGCACGCTTTTAAATTATCTTTAATAGGGACATAAACAGAACGAAAATCTGACTAATTCTATATTTAGAAACTTTGGAATCGTGAGCTTTTCTAAAGTTAATCACGTTTTGATTGCAAGAAGTCATGCGGAATCACTGACCAAAAGAATGTGTCAAGACTTAGTTCCCAGGTTCCTCCGGCGGAACATTTTGACCTGAGAACGAAACCGGATTTTTTGGTGTTTTCAAGTTAACGCACTTCTCTAGATTCAGATAGATTTTTTCATACTGCAATTACCTTTGTACCCATGGATTCATCAATGAAATTTTTACCCACAAGAAATTATAAAACAGAGATATAGTTTATTTATATATCAAATGAGAAACATTGTAAAAACATATTTAAAGATTAAATATCTTCCGAAGTGTTTTGATGGTAATATCATCGGTCGTTTTCCACAGGAAAAAAAATCAAAAGTGAAGGAAATTTGTATTCTTAGCATGGTTTTTCAGGTTTTGTTTTCCATGTTCCATCTTTTTTTCTCTTTTTTTAATGCAATCGAGTCATTGCTCGGTTTACTGACATTAGATAGAGAATGTCTCAATTTTCAGATACAGCGAATCATTTTTATAGCCTCAATTTTAATGACAATATAGACGAAGCTTTGTTGACGTTATTTTCAACAACCTGCTTCATTATTATACCACTTTTAAGCAGGGAATTGACAAGAAATGAACAAGATTTGAGTTTAAAACTAGAGACGATTTGATAAGCAAACCAACTGGTGAATTCTGTAGGTCTGTGCATGCAGACTAAACAGATATCGATGATTTAGATATCCCATTATTGCTAGTTTCGTGTTCGTTTAGCAAAAATCTTTTACATCGCAGAAACAGTATTTAGCGTTAACCGGCTAATATTAGGGGCCTTAAACAACGAGGGCGTAAACGTGAACGACAACAGCTCAGAAAAATCACGTTTCTGATTCGCTCTTTACTTCTTTGTTGGACACTGAACTATCTAAATGACTACGAGTCATTAGGGTTTTGTTTCTTTGCCTTAAAGTTTGTGAATGAGAAAATTATTAAATGTTTCTCTATGAAGCTAAACAGATACCGAGAAAGTTTTTGCTGTTATGTCTTCAAACGCCCGACAACTCTAAAAAAGGTCTTTTCACGTTCTAATTTTAGCGACAACTCCGTGCAGGTGTTCAGCTCGATGCATTCCAACGTGCAGTTATTGTATTTACTATTGTTCTTTGCCGTCGCCGTCCTTATTGCTTAAGGTTCCTAACTTGCTTCAAAACGCATTTTATTCTTGTCATTCTCTAGACTTTGCATATGTATAATAATGAGGCGAAAGAGTAAACAAAGATTCGTCCTTAGAAAATCTTTTTTTATTAAAATCTATGTATAAAACCAATGCATAAAACTTTTTTTTTACTAGGAGAACTTTTAACGCCCGAGTGGGTTCTCGTGAAAGCAAAACCTCATAAATATTAATATTAGTTTGAAATTGTTTTGAAAAAGATAATAAAAGACGTCAAGCAACCTTCAACGAGCAAATATTTTCTTTCAGTGGTTCCAAATAGCGTATTTCTGCTGCCAAACGCTTCAACACTGATTGTTATATAGACTTCTCAAACAAAAATGTCAAATAATAGGCGGATATTTGTTTACATTTTCTTCTTCATTAGCATATGAGCGCCAGTTTCTAATAAGTCTATTATCCGCTTTCGTCATTTTCCTTATGAGGTATGACGTCACATGGTGTTAATCTTCGTTCTCCACAAATCATCAACGGTGTAAGTCCGGCCAACGCCAAATCCTCCTTAAGCAACTCTTGCCAGCTCTTAAGCGGCCTGCCTCGCCTTCTGTGCCCGGGGAATTGGAGGGAAGAGATCTTGTTTGTCCATGACACGCTCCGCTGGACGTGGCCTTACCATCTGAGACGTTATGCCTTGGGACTAAAACAAGGTCTTTTATATTCAAGATTATTAAAATTGAAGCACTATAAATTGAGAGTGCTTTATAAAATATACTTCTGAAAAAATTAGAGCGATAAGCTAAACATTGTTCCTGTGATCTAATGAAGATTTTACAGAGAATGTATGGCTCATTAACGGTTTTGCCCCCAGCAGTTTTGAGTATTTTGGAACCGCGACATGTTTTTAGAAACTGCTTGCATAAAGTCGAAAATTCCATCTCTTTGTTAGCTCGACAAGCTTTTTCAAGTTTTAGACTCAAACCGTATTTATCTTTGTTTCTTCCCTACCTAAAGTTGTATGTTAATGACCCAGATTGTTAACAATGACGTCAGCAAAGATTCGCCAATAACCATTGCTGTCTAGAGAATGGTTTACGTTTATAAAATAATTTGGATAGTACGAGCATTTGATTGGTCAACAAGTGTGTTTTCATAGCGCTGTGAAGCACGAAAATGACGTGAGCAATGTGGTTAACTGTCTCCGAATTGTGAGAATTTACAGTACGCGCTTCGTATATCGTCTTTATCTTTGTTAAGACTGAAAATAAAAATTTTATAAAGGAAATAAAATATGTTTTCCGTGCCTCCATAGCCTGTTTAAAACCTCGGCAAAGTTTGTGAGAATTCTTGAGCAGGTGAAAACCCTCGACTAAGTCTCGGGTGTTCACTGAGCTGCTCTCGAACTCTCCCAAACGTTCGCCTCGGTTTTCACCAGGCTATGAAGGCAAGGAAAACATGTTTTATTTGTAATAAAACGTGTTCAAAGAATTTCAGTACTGGGCGTTAAATGTTTACTCGTGCTTCGATATGGCCTTCTGTTACAAGTTGTTATTCATTAACTGACAGACTTTATCTTTTTCCAATGATGTGATTGTCTCTTGTTGCGCTTGCATTTTTTTATATTCTCCCTTCATTCAGATTATCGAAACTTGCCTTAGTGTGTGGTACAATCGATATCTGTTACAGATTGCTAGTTCTTTACTGACCAAATTTTACCTTTTTTCTAATGATGTGATTGTTTATTTTTGCGCTTGTATTTTTTATATTCTCTCATTCAGATTATCGAAACTTGTAGTGTGTCAGGGTACAATCGATATCTGTTACAGATTGCTAGCTCTTTACTGATAAATTTTACTTTTTTTCAAATGATTTGATTGTTTATTTTTGCGCTTGCGTTTTGTATATTCTCTCTTCATTCAGTTTATCGAAACATGGTACTCCTGGTGTTGCTATATGGTACTCCTGGCTTACTTGCTTGGTATTCCTGGTTTTGCTGTTTGATATCCCTTGTTTATTTTCATAGTACTCCTGGTGTTGCTGCATGGTACTCCTCGTTTACATTCTAGGTACTCCTTGTGTTGTTTTTTGGTACTCCGTGTTTATCTGCTTGGTACTCCTGGTGTTGCTGTATGGAACTCCTGGTTCATCTGCTTGGTACTCCTGGTGTTGCTGTATGGTACTCCTGGTTTATCTGCTTGGTACTCCTGGTGTTGCTGTATGGTACTCCTGGTTCATCTGCTTGGTACTCCTGGTGTTGCTGTATGATATTCCTGGTGTTGCTGTATGGTATTCCTGGTGTTGCTGTATAGTACTCCTGGTTTATCTGCTTGGTACTCCTGGTGTGGCTGTATGGTATTCCTGGTGTTGCTGTATAGTACTCCTGGTTTATCTGCTTGGTACTCCTGTTGTTGCTGCATGGTACTCTGCTGCTTGCGGTACTTTTTTAAATTTCTCGTTCATTGTGTCACCAGCAAGTGGGAGTACTTGTAGATAAACCACGAACTGAAAGTCACTAACCCTGTTAATATGCAATCTGAGCTCACTGCATTGTAAGGCGCGATACGTGGCTTAACGAATTTCAAACAAATAAGTTCGAACAAATAATCAAAATTAAGTAAGTACATTTTTAAAATGGTGTTTTTCAAATAGTATGAAATAGAAATCACAAAAGGCTCTACTTGAAGAAAGGTTAAAAAATAGGACGTTTAAGAATTAACGCGGACAGGATGTTTTTCAGCTGCAAGTAGCGAAACATTTAATGACCTTTGTTAAAAGCTGAAACTAAAACCGTAAAAGAAATTTAACAAATTACCTTGTTTTAGAATTCATCAGCAATCCTTTGGGAAGTAAGTTCACTGTTTTGATGAAGGATTAGAAGAAACTATGCCTGCATTTGAAGTGTTTTCACACGTCGTTGTCCTCGATTAAGTAAGCATCGCCGTCTTGTCAAAAAAAAAAAAAGCGTCACAAATTTGCATGTTTTCGCATCCAAATGTTCGCAAATGATTGCAAATCCGGTATTCAGTAATTAATCTGGCAAAGCTTGGATTTCGTTTTCGTTTTAAAACATCAAACTGAAAAACCGAATAAAGACGTCGCAAAGTGCTGCTCAAGAAAACGAAACTTCAAACTCGTTAAATTAAAAACGGGAAAATTTTAGGAAAAGCGTCAAAATGCTCGCCAAATCACTTGAGTGTGTATTCTGATAAATGACAACTTTCGCTGGAGTAAAAGCGCAAAAATAAAATCATTTTGGTTCATTTATTCAGGGCTTTGAATTTATTGAAAATTCGGCCATTTTCAAGCCATGGGTTAATAGTCAGCGAGCCAAGTGGCCTATAAAAATGGTCATGACCGCCTGGTATAAAATTGGAAGGTATATCAAACGAAAGGGATCCCCGTGAGAACGGCGAAGATGACGTCACGTCACACCCACATAACTCAATTGGAGATGACTGATTTTCAAATTCTTTGTTTAAAGCGCAATTTTGTTTGATTCAACCATCCACTTTACCAATTAGTCATTAGGATCTAGTTGATTTAGAATTATTTCGACCGTTCAGGCCTCGTATTTTAAAAGAAAATCACAGAGTTGCGGGTGGTCACGTTATCGGTTTTTTGTTTTTTTAGTGAAACAAGCCGAAAATCGCCATTTTTGAAAATATTCAGCGTATATATATATATATATATGTATAACGATTTTAACCCTTTCAATCCCACTTGTATTGTGAAATTCTCCCAATCTATGCCCATATTTTTATTGAGCAAGTTTGAGATAATTTTACTTTTAATTAATTTTAACCTTTAGTAGTTTGCTTTGTTTGATCAATTCTCATTTTCTCATTACCAAATGTTTTATTTTGTATGTGTTATGTAAGGATAAGTTTGGTGTTAATAACTAATTGGGACTGAAAGGGTAAAGTGCAAACCGTATTCAAATGCTACACTATCTGTTAGGAGTTACTTAGTAATAACAAGGATTTAAAGAAAGATCGTAGAAGTAAAAGATCTCAAAAGGTTTGAGCACGTTGGCGGCCATTTTAAGTTTCTATTAACGATGGACAGGCACGCCGTGTTCTGAACGTACCTCAAGAAATAATGGAAAATTCCAAATTCTCTTTCTGTAATGTATTTTCTAAAGCAGACTGGTTGCAAAGAACTGGAGAGGGTCTTAAACCAATTTGTTAAGGCCATTTCGTACGACGGTACGCATAACTAGCCACAAGGCACATCACCTCTCGAGCACAAAAAGTAGAAGAACAAATACTTGGGTCTGGAGTCTTTATTCCGTCGGACATTGTTTCGGGTAGATTTACGCAATTTGGTTTTGACAATACAATGTAAACATTTTTTTTTTCTTCTAAGCACGCCGGCGCTTTCTGTCATTTTGACTAACGCCTCAAAATCAACTAATCGGTCTTGGCAATCTCAAGTTACGGGAACCAATCACAGCGCGCGAAAATGGATATTGATTGTATTGGTAAATACTCCTTGCCAATATGGAAATGGTGGAAGTGAAGAAAGCAAGAACAGAGTTCATCTTCAAGATTCTTCTTCTTCTTGGTGATAATCTTGTTGGCAAAACTGCTTTTGTTCGACGCTACGTCATTGGAAGTTACGATCAAAAATCATTAAAGGCAACTATAGGAGGTATTTTACTACATATAAACACGTGTGCAGTCTTCATTGATCTAGCAAAAGCATTTGATACAGTCGACCATGTTATACTCATGAAAAAACTCTATATCTATGGTGTGAGAGGGTGTGTATATGATTGGTTTAAGTCCTATTTGTCAGAGAGAACGCAAACCACTAATGTTAACAACCATATATCTAAGAAAGAAGAGATAAATTACGGGGTCCAGCCTATCCCCCAAGGCTCTATATTAGGTCCTCTACTCTTCCTCCTCTACATAAGCGATATCAGTACAGCTTCTAAAGTTTTAAAATTTCATCTTTTCACAGACGATACAAATATTCTCTTCTCAAATAAATTCCTAAAAACCCTTGAAAGAGAAATGAATAAAGAACTAACAAAGCTGCAAAATTGGTTCACTGCAAATAAACTTACGATAAATATTAAAAAATCTAACTTTGTTTTATTCCAGTCTGCTCGTAACAAACAAAAACGTTTATTGAACATTAATATCTTGGACCATACGATTAATAAACATATACCTCTTGAGCAAAAAGATTACGTGAAATATTTAGATAGATAGTACGCTGTCCTTGAAACCTCATATTGATTATATAAGCAAAAAAGTAAGCAGAATAGTTGGTGTTCTTAGTAGATTGAGACATTTCATACCAAAAAATAGTTTAATTAAGATGTATAAATCTCTCTTACAGCCTCTTTTGCTCTATGGAATATCTACCTGGGAC
The DNA here is from genome assembly GCA_024336925.2 of Zoanthus solanderi. Taxonomy (NCBI): domain Eukaryota; kingdom Metazoa; phylum Cnidaria; class Anthozoa; order Zoantharia; family Zoanthidae; genus Zoanthus; species Zoanthus solanderi. Next base: position 7,871 of record JANCMA020556173.1, read on the forward strand.
AAGCTTGTAAAAAACTTGTGAATAAATTGCTAATTTCTACAAAAGCGTGCTCTGAGGTCAATATTTTTTGTCGAATCGACTCAAAGTGCCATACCGTTCATTGAAAATGAAATATTGCCTGTAAAATATCTCTATATTTACTCAATTGCACAATTAATGTACGACGTAAAACATAATCATATTCCTATCAACATTAGTAAACTTTTTACTCACGTGAAAAACATGCACACGTATGAAACAAGATCTTCAGCTAGTAAAATCTTTTACACAAACTATTCACGATTAAATACACAAAAAGACTCTTTCTCACGAGTGGGTGTACGTCTATGGAATCAGATACCACTTTTAACAAGGAATTTATCAAAAAAGAATCACCAAAAAGAAATTAAAACAGTTTTGCTAAATGATTTGAATACAAATGGTTACGATACTGAAATTTCCATACTTTTTAAGTCTCTTGTTCTTGTTCTTCTTTTTTTTTAAATAATTTATTTACTAATTTATCTATAATTAACTTGTAATATTAAACAAAAAAAAAACAGATTTGTTAATAAAATAAATCTGTTCTATATTAATAAATTTTGTAAATTCAATCTGCCTAGACTAGCTTTAGCTACTTGCAGATTGAATATGTTGTTGTATCTTTTTTTGTACAGTGTGAATAAAATTGTAAATTGTAAATTGTAAAAAATTGATTCACTAGGACATTACGCCCTTACAAAATGTAAACATCCGTAAAAGATATATTATTGTTATTTCTTTCATCTCTCACAGGTAGATATTGACTTCATAGTCACACAGAAAGGAAGTCACCAAACCTTTCAAAGTCAAAGAGTTAAATAAATGTTTATGCGCGTCAATGGTGATCTCTTCAGAAAGTTGTTCTGTTTTTTCAAAAGTAAACCTCCGAAATGAAATTTGGAGTTTTCCCGCCACGCATCTCGTTTAGCACGCTTGCTTTCGTTGTGACACAACCAACTTTTAAAGTTGTTTTGATTCCTTTTTTGATTTGAGAATTGTTTGTTCCGTGCTTTTGTTTCGTTTCATATGTCCAAATTAAGTTTGGCGTCAATCTAAGAAGTTATCAAACAAAATCAACACCGGACCATAACATTGACATTCAATCTTTTGACTTTAGAGATAAAGTGGTGAAACAAACAATTTCAAAGTAAAATACGCAAAAAATAAACTAAGCTAACATAATATCCTGCCGGTTAAACTTCCTGTATTCTCAACAAGTATACATGTTTTATCAGCGTCACGCATTCGTCCAGTTCTTTGTATTGTTAGGGACGGAACATTAGAAAAGTGATGAGATGCGGGGGGACTTTCTTTACTTGCTTAATTTTTTTCTTCGGAAAGTCTTTGTCGCATGAATTTTTTTTTACAGCGCAAGGGCTAAAAAAAATTTTCGTGAATAATTAGAAATCTCAAAACAAGGAATTAACTGACGTACTAGTTAAAGGATATTGGCATTTCGTATAGTAACTCCACTTTCGCACTAATCCAGTCTTTAGTTGTAGCTGGGCGATATGACAATGATCAGGGCCACGATTCTTCAGTTCAATAGATTTCAATAGTGTTTAATATCAACCAAAACACAAGAAAGCATTTGGTGCTTCATGGCAGGCACTTTACAATTGTAATAAAAAAAAAAAAAAAAAAACTTGAAAATCCAGGTTTCTTTCGAATGTCACCACTACATTGCTACTTTAGATTGTCATTTTTTGATAACAAGGAAACCTGTGAGACGGCAAGGTTTCGATGACTTTTGGAAGGATGGGGCTTTTCTGCATCGTCAATCACAGTCCGTGTGAGCCAATAGTTATATTTTCCCTATTTTTGGCCCTATTAAGGTTATATTCACCCTATTCCTATAGATTTTATTTAAAGAAAGAGATTATAGGTTTACGTTTTAGATTATACACCTTGTATGCTCAATATTTTTTTTTGTACATGATTTTGAAATATACCTTGAAATATAATGTCTTGTTTCATTGAATCAAAGTGGAAGGTGGCATTATGGAAAAAAGGAACTGCCATCATTTGAAATTTGATCATTGTCATCTTTTGAAAGAACACCAGTATTTTTGTCTTTTTGAAATTTAATTCTTCACTTGTCCGATCAAAGCTTTTTTAAGGGAGCCGGGTACGGAGGCTGCATCTGCATTTTTTTTTTTATTATTTTTTCCCTTTGCATTTTTTTTTTTTTTTTTTTTTTTTTTTTGCTTTTTGCACACCTTCCCC
>JANCMA020556276.1:0-10117 GCA_024336925.2 Zoanthus solanderi
TTTTAGTTATCTATTCATTTATTATTTTTAAAGTAATATCTTAACTATAGCTGTAATAACCTATGAAAAGAGATGAAGTAAATGAAATGAAAAAAAATGAAAAAAAGCGCTGGCTCTTGAATCAAGCGTTCAACATTAATGGCCTAAGAAGGCCCCTTATTCATATCAAATAACCGCACTTCCATCCCTCATAATTGATAGACAATGGTGACAATGTAATTAGAAGGGCCTCAAATGTCTTAGTTAAGATTAGAACAAAACTGTTTAGCCGGGGATACATTTTGCCATGCATTAGAGTCAGTGTATCGTCATTTTGCATGTTATGGGAATATCGCGAACAGTGTGTATATCTGTACGTCTTTTGAGCGAACTTCACCTAAAGAATCATAAAACATTGATCACGTGACTGCTTTTTGTGACCGAAGACAAAAAACGTAGATCAATTAGGAGGCCCGACATTATTGACTTATTTATCAATTCTTCTCATGAATGTGGAATTACGTTTTGTACGTCGGCCTTGGTTTGTTTTAAAATTGATTTTCATATTATCAGTGGATTTCAGCAGTATAAAAACACGAGATTCTTACTAATTTGTGAAACAAACACTTTAATAGACAGCTGTATATTAATTTTGTGTTATTAAATAAAGCGATTATTTTTCATTTATTGTAGTTTCATAGGTCAAAACCCTTTTTATGTTTTTTTTTTAAATCTTTGTAATAGACTTAACGAACCTTAGAATCCAAATTTATTTTCCAAACATCATACCAGGTAGTTTATTTCAAATGGAACTTGCCTTGCTCTGGGTCTTTTGATTTTTTTAACTCTTTTCATCTGAACAAGCTATTATAATTAATTGTTTGTCGTATGGGTTAAAGGTCGCCTCAAAATTGGTGTGCGATATAAAACCCCAATCATGATTCTCAACCCTTGTCGAGATACCATACGCTCTGCAGATTGAAAACACGTGTCGGCGAATTGCTTGTTTGGAACAAATCTCTTCTTCGTTTTGTTTTTCTTTAGCAAGTTTTGAGTCAAGCTCAGCGTTCCAGCAGCTGTCGCAGCGGTTTTCCGGTAAGTGGTGCCAATTTACAAACTGTTACATACGGTGAAACATCTGTTAAGAGTTTGATGCTGTCGTTTAATGTCACTATACCAGGTTTTGTACCAAGCTGACATTCCCTAAATAGCTTTTTAAAATACCAACATATTTTGCGTCCATATTTTGATGTCTTTGCTCCAGAAGCTTTTAAATGTTCAGTCGCCTTTGAATAATGCTTTTCAAAGTAGAAAATTGAAACTAAGTGTTCGAGAACCGAATCCTGCAAGATTAAACGAAGTTTATTGAATACTTAAATTTAAAATAAATTTTAAAGGTTTATACTGAGTTCGTTTTCGCGTTAAAAGCTTATATGCTATGCGCGTTTAAAGATTCGTATTATTTCCAGCATATATTTAAGATTCCGATCTCTAGTGTTTATGCTTTTAAAAATTATTACGATTTTTTAAATGTTTGCCGGCTTGTCTTTGCCTAGAGTCTCAATGAATTAAAAGAAAAATATTTTTGTTATGAATATGGTTTGCAAATTGAACTTCTAACGTTTAAAAATGATTTATTTTTATCTCGTTTTTCATTTTAAGATCTCGGAAGCCGTGGTTTAGGTCAATTGACCTCAATTCGGCAAAACATAAGTAAGATAACATACGCCTAATTGAATCATAAAATAAATGGAGAAATCTTTTTTTTGCCCGAAGCTATTTTGATTCAAATCAATGTTATCATAAATATAACCCCGTCCGCGATGATTTGTCTTATCAACGAGGTTTATTACTTTCGCTCGTCCGTTTTGTAGTATTTTTAATACAAATATCCGGAATTAAGAAGAAATCTGCTGCTTTTTTACAGTTATTCATATTGACTTGTTTTTGGATAAATCCAAAAAATAAAGTTATTAGTTCTGGATTTTTCTTCGTGGTTTTTATAATAGCAAGACTTTTTAATGCTATACTGAAATCGGATCAGTTAGTTTAAATTTTCACATATACAAAAAGCTGGACGGTGAAACTATATAATGCTATCTTCGAAGCGTAACAAAACCGAAAACCTGAAAAACTAAAAAAAAATGTGTGGAAACAAAGGAGAAACCCCCTGCTTTTTGTAACCTTATACACATTTTAAAACAAACTTTCGTAAATTGCATTATTTGATTTTAATCGTTTCTTTCATACCTTTTCTCCATCCACTCCATCGATCGTTAAGTTTTGAGCAACGTCCCTCCAAACATTCGGTAGGAGAATAGCGATAATGAAAGTCCGTCCAATAAATATTGTTTGGAATAAACAGATCTGCAGTATTTTCTCGTCTGTGATAGATTCCCTCGCCCTCCAGTTTTTGCAGATTTCTAATAACAAAAAATTCCATCTGTTCAAATTTCAACTCCGCTCTTCTTCTATTTTAAAACGTTCCCAGTGCTTTGACATATTCCTTGTTGTTACTTTATTTTACTCTACGTCAGTTCGATCCAGAGAGAAACTTTCGCCGTCCATTTTCTAACGCTCTTCGTCCAGATTTTTATACACAGTAGCTAAACTTGCGTCCTTCCTCTTGCTCGTTCTTTCCGCGTTTTGTCTGTTTCTTTCACTTTCTGTGAAGTCTTTTTTTAATCAAAAACCGTTATCTTTTTCATGCATTTAAGTTTCAGCTCATGCTCAAACTAAACTGACCGAACTTTTTTGGTTGTTTTGCATGACTAACGTACGTTGTTCATTTTCCCGCACTTATTCGAAGAAGAAAGGAGTTTGAAAATGCGAGAGTCCTTGTCTTTAGTAAGAAAGGAGTCTATTGATTCGTCATATTCGCACTATAGAAGGCAAAACAAATACCGAAACTTGTCTGCTACAAAGTCTAACGGGTACTGTTTATTCCCTATGCTTTCTTTTTCAAAATAAATAATTTTGGTTACAAACAAAATGAAAAAATGTAAATGAACCGTTACAATGTGGACGGGCGGCACACTGTCAGAGCTTAAACTACTTTTACTAGTAAAGCATACCACAACTATAGTGAACTTTTCTTCGCTAATGTTAAAAACAATTTTATAAAAATATTTTACACTAATTTATTTATTGAGCGAGCGCAGCAAGCAACAACACTATTCTTGACGGTACCTGTGTGCCGTAAAACATGTTTTATCTAAGTTTAGTTTTAAATTTTGTTTCCGTTTTATGACCGCGTTCAAGTTATTCAAACATGGTAAAGTATATGGCAGGGTAGGACTACGCACGTGTATATTGCGTTTCTGCACTCAAATTTTTCATGGCGATATTTGCTTTTCTGCATATGTCGTTCACTTGTCAGCGGCAATTGACTTAACAATACAAAAATGAAAAAATCTATCGTATCCTCTCTTTTTATCTGGCATCATATTGTTTTTTTTTTTCACATTCTATAAGAGATGCTAAATCTAAATACTTGCTGGACCAAATCTCCCGTACTACTCACAGCATTTCACTTTTGATAAAAAAAAACAGCGAGTCTGTTGAAATATTTGAAACCGATTTACCGCTGAAACTACCTTTCGAATCAAGTAAACTAAGATCGCTTGTTATTGAAAAATGAACTCAAAAGCCTAGACGTTCTAAATATGTGGCTAGTCATATATGTCTAGAGTCTATTTTAGTCATTTGACCCAGTTCGAATCTTGGTGTAAAAGCTAGTTTTGCTGAAGCACGAAAACCGAAGTCAGATTGAGATCAGCCAAATAAAAGCCCAAATAGGAGAGCTAGGCTATTAACTGCTTCCCCATCCCCACTCCCCTAATAAAAGTTGTGTATAAAACTTATTTCCCATATGGACACGTAAATCTTTGGGAAGCAGACCCGCGACTATCTGCTAAGTGGTGTAGGCGAGCCAACGTAAATTGGCGTTTGCCTTTGTCATTTGTTTTACTAAAAAGACACGAATGTAGGTTTTCTTTTGTCTGCAGGTTTTTTTAGATCTGTATTTCTGTGCGGAGGATTTCTTTTATCTCTTGTCGCTTAAGAGTACGTTGCTTTGTAGTAGCTTGACAGAACTCGTACTGTGAGTCAGATGACTACAAGTCGCAGCTTCTTTCTTATGATGAGAATTTTATGTTATTCAGTTATTACCCACATCTAGTTCCTACTTTATTGCTTTTGTAGAAAATTAACTGGATGTCCTCATGAAGAAGGGAGCGGACTCTTTTTAAAGAAAAACAAATAATTAATTGCTTGTTAATTTCATACTTTCGCCCGGCACTAGATCGCAAGCTGTATAATGTCTGTACGTTGTTCTTTATTAAAACACTTTTCAATTGTCGCAGATCGTTCCGCTTGCTTCAGCCGGAAAGACTGAATCTAACTTTTTTGTTATTATGTTGAAAAATTACTTTTTTATTAGGTATTTATCAAGAACGAAGACTGATATAAATCAATACCGCGTAGCTTAATGAACTACAAAACAAAACTTTGCCGGAGAATATCGCTTGTTTGTTTTTTGGCAAACTATGATAAGACAATTGTTGCTGTGTTTTGAAGTTTACACTACAGCGATTAGTAAGTAACACTTTTTATGAGAGTATTTTGTATTTTACTACAGCTTCATCAATTCAGGACAATAATTGAAATGATAAAAAAATAAGTTTTTGACTTGGCCCAAACGGCAAACCCTCATATTCAGGCAAAGGAATGAATTCCGTGTGATAAAGTAAGCTAAAATGAGCCAAATATCTTTGTTCTTCACTTTTATATTTCATGTTCTATATATGTTCTATGTTTGTTATTTTTTTTTATTTTTTATGTATTATTGCAGTTTAAAAATAACATTTGCCAAATCCGATAAAAGTGAGACAGTCCATGTCATGTGTATTTCGTGATCGCACTTTTTATTCTTTTCACGAAATGAAGAACTACGAAACGCCAGTTTTTTACTCTCTACCACTGTGTAAAACGTAAAACTTTATCTAGATGGAAATTATTCCAGTGATAAAGTTTATAATCAGTGTAATGTTTCAAAGCTCAATTTCTGTAACTTAGCCTTAAGAATATATTTTAAAAATGAACAGTGTCAGTGGCTTAGCTGCTTCTGGTCTTGAAAATGGCATCGTGACGTTGGCAAAAACACTTCTACTGTGGTACTGATAACTATATTTTTTATGCTTATTCTTGTATTTTTTGTTTGTTTGTTTGTTTGTTTTTCATTTAATGTTTGCCATGCAAATGATGGCTTTAGGAAAATCATATTGGCAATAATCTGGCTGGTTGGAAAAGCATTGGATAAATCTGATTATAAATTTTGAGTGTAAGCATTTGGTCGAGATTGAAACGTTTTGTGGCCACAAGGTCACAACGACATACATGCAAACCTCTTTTGTCTGTGTATTCCGGGCTTAACATAGCATCGCGTAAACAATTTGTCGGTCTTTACTATTCAAATTATGATTGGGAGAGATTTTACAGTCCCTTTAGCAACACCTTAGGTGTTAGATTTGCAGATCGAGTTTGCAGTTATTAAAGCTAATCTGTGATTTTCTATTACTTCTAATTTTTTATATACTTAGGCCAGTTTTTTCTTATACTTTTTGGATATTTTTTTGAGAAACCTTTTAGGGGTAGCTAGGTGGGACGTGATGGCTTCAGCAAACATTGAACGCTTTGTATCCTTGCTTTCTTGTACCCAGTCCATCTCCTTTTGCTCTTTTCATTCAGGCTTCTTTTTTTCGTTTTCATGTTTGTGTCGATACATCATTGCTTTACGCCGTTCTCGTTTCTCTAAACATCTTTTCACATTTGTTTTTATGTATGCATCAGGTTTCTTTCAGTCTCTATTTGATATTCTAACACCTGAGTTGGAATCTGGAGAAGAACTTTTGGCTCTTTTTGTTGGCTGTCATTGGTATATGTTCAGTATCAATATACTTTCGATGTCTTCGTGTTGAACTTGTTTGCGTTGAAAGGGAGTCCCCATAGATGACGCCATTTTGGAATCGGGTTACATGTATGTATACAATACTTTACAGTGTCACTGTTCATTTAGTTTATATACTGAGAAGATTAATTTAAGACCTTCTTCATTGCTTTCTGTGCAATCCACCATAACTTAAAAGTTATAATGCACGCTGTTAGCTTCTTTTCGCTTTAAAACTTTCTGGCTTTGGAGAAAACAGGGAATACAGCAGGGAATCCATTCCATGTTGTCAGATCTTGTAAATATGTTGTCAATCGCATTCACCATATCATGGCTAATGCTATTCCAATGGCGCCAACTTTATTTTTTTATGTCAGTTTTATATGATCTGGCACTGAAATGGCATCAAGCCGCACCAAGATAGTGAGTTTAATTTTAACTTCCTGTATATGGTATTCGTCCGGGGTCTTTGTTGGTCCGTGTGCCATGTTTCACTGATACTATTACTTGATCCAGATCCTGTGTTTTGTTTACGTTTGGCACACGAAAATTTTGCTTTTGCGGTTTCGAGTTTAACAATAGCAAGGTAAAGGCAATGTTCTTGTATATTGATGTGTTTAAATTGGTTGATGTCAGTGTTTTGCTATCCATTTACTACTAATAATAAGCCTTTATATATATCTATACGTAACTTAGTATTATTAGTAAAAGGGAAAATAGAAACTTTGAAAAGGACGATTGTATAGCAGAATACCGCTTAGTAAGTTCAGTAAATAGACAGCAGCCATGTTTCGACAGAAACCTCTGCCTTCAAAAGTATTTAATGCAAGTAAATTATAGTGTGCATAATAAAGAACAGGCTAATCAAAATAGTTTAAATAAAGATTGAAGTAACATGTACAAAGAAAGCCTATTATATGTTGTAAGTTGAAACGCCTGACTTGAGTGTTGAGGCTTTTCCCAAAGGATGTGTGAAAACCTTTGAATTTCTCTGTCGCAAAATCAACGGCATGGAGAAAAAAGTTTTTGAAATATCATTATCAATGCTTCTAGCGCAACAGCAGGACAGATCTTTTTTCTCGTTCCCTTTTTATATATTTTAATTAGCGATTAAATCCTTAGCTTAGTACTTTAACAATGTTTTTGCTACATGCGTTATAATAAGAATTCGGATATCGGCTTCGAGTTTTATTGGAGAACTATCTATTTGGTTAAAGATTTTCTGCAATCCGTATACATTAATTTTTTTTACGTTTAGGCTGAAATCTGGAAAGATATTCGGCCGAATATCGTCCGTATGAATGTAGGGGTGAATTATAAATAAGAACATTTTATTTCGAGCTATTGAATATGTATCAGTAAAATATGCGAATATTTAGTTTGTCCGTTAATTTCAGATAATGTAACACAGTCAGTTGAAAAAACTCGTGCGGATCCAATACAAAAATAATTTACACGTAAGCAACTCGGGTGTTTAAAATCTAGTCAAAGATACTGGCTTTCAGATAAAATTATAATAAGAAGGGCCTGCAGAAATGAAAGTTTTTCCAGTTGTGCTTTGCATAACCGGCGCTCGTTCAGCAAATCATACGTTGCAATCCAACAGTTCTAAACTAAAGCAGTTTCTATTCTTGTAAATGCATTTTCAATAAACGCGTCACAAACTACCCGCAAAAGCAACATCAAGACTAATTTTATTAGCTATATTTTAATCAGTTTTACGCCAAAGCGCTTTATTTTTACATACAATTATGTATAGGAAAATGTTTAATACACTTCAAAATGAAATTCTCGAAAAACACTCATCCTAAGCACAAAAAATTCTTGTGAAAATGAGGTCCCTTGTTGTAGCTGTTTAATTTTATTCCGACAAGAGATTGCCCTAAGCCACGTCAGATTATAATTGAAATTGATTATGATGATAAGACGAAATACTAGAATGTTATTTACAATGATATGAAACATTTTTAAAATTCTCGCTTGTGAGTTTTATCAACAGCGAGGGGCGAGAACATTGTCAGTTTATGATTTTGTGCCTTTTAGAGGTAACGCGAAAAATCAAATTACCTTTTCTAACACCAGTAACATCACGGATCTTTTAAATTTTCGCTTGAATAGGAGACAAAAAGTTCAAAATTAGCTCTTGAAAAAGGATTAAGAGGAATTGTGGACCAGAGGTTCAGGTTGTTACTTATCGCGTGAGATCTCGATATTGAGCAGAGCAAAGCAATACAAGCAAAAGCAAGCAACCAGATACAACATGCAGAGATTAAACTGGGTAACACCTTCCGGAAATAGGTTAAGTAGTATTAGTTCAGCTATTGTTCAAGGTTATGACCTAACACATGCTTGCGGTTTTGATCGAGTTATTTTAGTATACACATTACGTTCTTTTTTATACAAGTATGTTTTTCAGAAGAACTTATGACTAATAATGCCCCAAAATACAATATCATGCTAACGTATTTCAATTAACTGGCCTGGTTAATCTTTAGCTTTTTTCCATAGACAAACAGCAGGGCTCGACACTAACTTTTCAACTTACTAGTCTAGTGGCTAGTGTCAACTTAGATGCTGCTAGCCAATGTTTTTTCTTACTAGCCAAACGTTGAAAATCTGAAATGTCTTACTTGAGAAAGACAACAACTTGTTCAGTCAATTTCATTTTGTTTACTGGCCAAAGTGACAAGTGGAAATAGAAAATCAACTAGCCAGAACAGAATTTCTACTAGTTTGTGGTTAGTTGGCTACCGTTAGTGTCGAGCCCTGATTAAAAGTATACAGGGACTCGTTATTCTGTTTCAAATATGAATAGATCCCACACAAGTACTGTTAAATAAGTATCAGGAAAATTTTCAAAACATTTGAGGCTATGATCCTTAACTGCTATATCATTAACAAGTATCCAGAGTAGGGAAAGTACATAGATCCTATTCATAAATGGCGGCGATTTTTTTTAGTAGCCTCGTTCTTAAGTTCAACTTTCAAAAGAATATCTTACCACAAACGAGGCTAGTACTTAGGGCTAGTACTTACTTTTCAAAAAAATACTAAAATCGCCGCCATTTTTTAATAGGGTCTAGAGTGGTGGGTATATACCGACAATCGAAACTTCGATCTATAATATATCCAGCGCTAAGAACCGAACCTAAGGTTGATTTCTTGGACAAGGACGTTTAACCGTAGGCCCAGTCTCTCTTTTTTCTATCGAAAAGAGCAGGGTAGTGATCCCTGTGTTGTGGTTTATAGCCTGCATAGCTGCTGTTTGGGGGACTGGGGCTTGGTTCTCAAGAGCCCAAGCCCCAGTTCCCTGGCTATCTTCTTTATTGAGGCCATTAACGGTTGTGAGCCGTGAGCCTCTGTTGCGGACTATCTAAGACCCTCAACTGTTAATACTCTGTTCTGTATTCATTTGTAAAGTGCTTAGAGCTTTTAGAATAAGCGCTATCTAAAAATCGTTATATTTTATTATTATGTTAACCAAAACATTTGTAGAAAAATGCACTTTTTTTGCCAAGAAACAATACATTGTAAAGTTTTTTCTATTTTTAGCACGCACGCTTCCTGTCGCATAATTAACAATTGATATTCTTCTTTTTTTATGAAGAGCGCTCTTTTGCATTTTCACGAAATTCTGAAAGAAATTTTTTTTACAGTAAAACCCGCGGAAAAGTAACAATTTTGTTGCTCCTCGTGTTTGTTGGAACGAATGGTATTTTCGTTTTAAACAAAAAGATTCTCGTCTTAAACTCAACGCCATTTTGAATTTCGCCGCAAAACCAGCTAATAATCATGTGGAAAGAGTTTTCTAGCTTTTCCTAGCTCTTATATAATTATGGAAGTGAGTTGTAAAACACCTTAGCTATGCCTTCCTCTTGTACTTGGAAGAAAGAGTTGTCCAATACCTATGCCTAGTTTTGGGGGGAAACATTGTAGCTGTGCTTGTCTTCTGCACTATACTAGTTCTAGTAAATGTTTGTAAGCATTCTTATTTACAAAATGCATTTCGTATACAAAAAGTTTGAAAACCTTTTCGCTTGTTTTGATTTTACATCCTTTAAAACCGGTCCATCTCACGTTTTTCAAGGGTAAAATTTCTCATTTCACGAGTAATCACTGCGGCCCAACTTCTTCTTCCTCCACATAAATTCATCTCCCTCTGAGTAAGGATTCTAATAAGTGTGTGCTAAT
>JANCMA020556382.1:0-19976 GCA_024336925.2 Zoanthus solanderi
AGACTTGGCTTCTCAGTTCTAATTTTGAGCAGCCTGAATTTTGAGGCTACGAGCCGGCCCTGGTAAAAAAGGTTTTATACAACCAACTCTTCAACTTTTGCTCTCAGCAGCAAATAAAAACGTATTGTCTAGCAGCCGTTGTTCATTATATCAAGTATTGTATCAAATAGACGAATATAGCCTCTGTCCAGTATATCAAGTATTACATCAAGTGGCTGAAGACCTCGACACAAATAAAAAAACACACGGGCCAAACCTGACTTGTGCCGCGCTTCGCTGCTGGCACAAGTTATAATCAGCAAAAGCGAACAATCATCACTGATGCATTTGGAATTGCAGAGTTAGGATAAACATTTTCGTTCTTAATTAAAACAAGTCTGCGGGATTACGTGTATTGTTTTCAAGGGAAATCGTTCTCTTTCAGTCAGTTTCAACTTCCGCACATCACGACAGTTTTGCAACGTTCACTAGGGTTTTTAAAATTTACAGAAAACATCTCTAAGCACCAAAAACTATAAACTGAAGAATGACTTAATGACGGCCTAAAACAAAGTCAACAAGTCGACATATACCAAAGGTAGTTATTTGGATAACGTATTTCTTTGGCTAACTCCGAATCATTAAACTTAAGAAACAAGTTATCAACTGTGTCTTTAAGAGCGACTTAGCAGCATTTGAGGTTTAAATACTCAAAATATTTGAAAACGTTCAGCTTTGATCCAAAAGCTGGACTAAATATTGTACCGTAATAATTGAAAATGATGGCTGCTCGAAAGGCATCTGATTTACACTTGTAATTCAGCTCTGAAGAACAACTTATATACAACACGAGTTAAAATAGTAAGGACATCTAATATCAACTCCTCAGTACTCACAGTTAAAAACAAGGTATACAGAGTAAGAGCAGTCAACAATTCAGTCTTTCAAAAACGAATTATATTGTCGCAGCTTTTCGCGAACATAATAGCTAAGACTTCCTCCAACGGTAGCATTGTCAAACCACCCATCAAGACTGAGAAATAAGAAATGTTCTCATATGAAACCGGTTTAAGAATTTAAAATTTAATTCCTTGTACAATGTGGGCCATTAAAAGGGCTACACGTTGTATCTTCTTGACGAACAACTTCGACAGCTACTTTTAAAACTATTCAACGAGTTCTCCGAGTTTTTTTAGTTACCTGAATGACTTGTCAGTTGTTCTATAAAGTAGTAAAAACAAAAACAAAAATATCTTAATTGTCTTAAGTTCCTTGCAGTTCGCATTTCCTGTATTTAGAGAGCGCCGGTTTGGAACTATTCAGAATTTGTGAATGACCATTTTTTAAAAGAGCACTTTTTCCAAGCACCATGCATATTCAACCTCGTATCCAGGCTCATTTCACTCCTGTGAAAAGACCATGGTTGCGACTGGTCACGTGCCAAGCCGTCAAAATTATTCCGCAGCTAGAGAGGGTGAGTGAGTACTGGGAGCAACTTTGTCTGTCGTGTTTACAAAAAGCTTTTATCAAACCGACTCAAAGAGCTGACTTTAACGACAAAACAAGTCGTTTGTTTGGAAATTTATTTTTAAAAAGGGATGTTTTGTCAATTCCAACCGACGGATTACGGCAAATCGCTTCTTCATCAAATTTTAACTTGACTCGTTCGAGAAAGAGATCAGAGCTGCTAACCAAGTAGATAAGTTTAGGTCTGAAAAGGGAAGTGAAAGCTGCTGTCTTTGGTGTAAAGAAAATGGTTGTTCAAAATAGTTTCCTTTTGACCCTAATCACTAGGAAGCCCCTTGGAAATTGTGGTGGGAAAATACGAAAATCTTTCCAACAGTTAAATAAAGACTGAAGATTTTCCAGGGTGGAATTTCAGTTATTGTTCTGCCTTAAAAGCTATTGTTTTGGGCGATTTTAAAATATATATTTATGTAAAATTATAACTCATTTGTAATATGAAACACTTTCATATTGCTATCAAAAGATTGGCATCAAACTTTACAAACTTTATTTTGTCATGAATAATTGAGTTGCTCTGAGCTTGATGGAAATTTTTCCGAAACTTCTCAATATTGTCTTATCTTCAATCATAAGGCTTATGCACCAGTCAATTGAAACCCCACATCCCTCTCCCCTTCGGGCCAGGGTTGGGGATAGTGGGGGAATGAACGCTCTGTTGAACAAAATTGTTACCTAAGGGGGTTCGGTTACTGACAACTAGTGAACCTTCACCTCGACATGGCGGGGCCAAAGTGAGGAATTCAATTGACCGGTGCATTGCACAAAGCTGAAGTTCATTGAGGTTTTCTAAAAAGTGTTTCAGCAACGCATTACGTGCTTGGAATGATCAGACCCCATAAGAACCTGAATTGACAACTAAATTTTTTTTGCCGTTTGTTTTGTTGCCGTTGAACCATTAGAGCTTTTCATAACTGTCAAAGTGACATCTTCTCCTCTGCCACCCTACCCTGGTATCTGCAATTTTTTACCTCGCGGATTCAGCGTGGCACGTGACCAGCCGTGACCCGGGTCTTTTTGCAGGCTAGTGCATATTGTCGAGCAGCCAATTTGTTCATTGCTGCTTCCCAAGTTTTGGTTTCCATTTCCAATTAGACTAACTTTCCTATTTTAAAATTTACTAGAAGTGCACACTATAGCATAAACTTCGAGGGTTGAGCCATTTTAAGCAAAAATGAATTCTACCAGAAAACGACGAACGCATTAAAACACCACAAAAGTTCTTTTTCTTTAGTTACATTTACTCAAAAATTCTTCTGTATGCCGAGAAAATTTATGGCAAGACTAATGCAGCTTATATTTTATCTGGATAAAATAAAACCTTTTTTTATCAAACTGCTCCCAATATAACTTGCAAAAACTTTAATTTCTTTTTCGCGAACCGCCGAAAGACTCTTTTCTTACAGAAAATCTAGTGCCAATAAAAAAGCAATGATTTGACACAACCATATTTGTTTTCAAATTTTACAATTACAATAATAGTATCTCGGTCATATATTTTTCTCACTTAAAAAAAAAATTATACTCATAGAACTTACATAATTGGTAAAGTCAGTCTTGAGTGCATACCGAAACATCCTTATGCAAGATGCCGACGAAGAAGCACCCATGCATAAGTCGAATAAATTGCCGGTTTTCAGCTGACGTCATGGCGGCCATGTTGGTGTACTCTTAACAAAAGAATTTTGATTATTTCTTTTGTTTTGGACACCAACATGGCCGCTATGTCTATTGCCTTTTGTGTCTCTTGGGACTGTGAATTGAAAACAATGGAAATGTGAAGCCTGGTACAAGAAAAGTGGATATAAGACCGTGATCTTCTATAAACTTGAAGCCCCTGGTTCCATCTTGAAACACCGGTTTATGGAGAAAGTGACAGATTCTGGATTTAAGATCAGACGGCTACGGCCGCTCCACTTTCTCGGCCACTTTTGTTCTGTAATAGCATTTTTAAAAATAAAACAACATTACCAACATTTTATTTACTTTATTTGAGCACGCTAACTGTTAAAGTTAAAATTCAATATATAAAGGATATTACACGGTGGCGTTTAGATATGAAGTTTATCTTCTCTGTAATTTTCTTTTTATTACATAGATATGAGTGTTTCGAAATTTAAAAAAAATATAGACGAAAATCAAAGGAAAAACAAAGGAATGACGTCAGCGATATCTCCACTAGTAAGGATATGGAAAATATTTCACTCGTATCCCGGATGTAGTTTCGTATGGAAAATACGAGTTGTCTATTTTTCGGTAAAACACTCACATCTATGCAATGAAACAGGCTACGCGCACGAAGCTGGTGTACGTGTCCGTCACAAGAGTTGGTAAATTATTTTTGCCGCCCAACTTGCAGAAGCGTTCCGCCGGCGCTAATGTAACTGTTGTCTTTAAATATGATGCAGTGCTACGGCAGTTTACTAAAGCAGAAACACACCATCGGACAGAATGAATAGAATTATGTGTCACGTGCAACAATCCAAGACTAATTATTGCTATCAATATTATTGTTATTACAGCTGTTAACATTATTATTATAATTATTATTATATTATCAGCTTCATTATATTATATGTATGTAATATACGGAGTGTCATGGCTTACTGATGAGCCATGAGGTCTTTCTTGACGAAACTAGTTTGATAGACGCCAACAATTCATATTTCTGTGTATGTAGAAAGCAGTGTAACAGTAAGAGATCCTTATGGGTTATAGT
Organism: Zoanthus solanderi; assembly: GCA_024336925.2. Lineage (NCBI taxonomy): Eukaryota > Metazoa > Cnidaria > Anthozoa > Zoantharia > Zoanthidae > Zoanthus > Zoanthus solanderi. The sequence goes on from JANCMA020556382.1 coordinate 4,223, forward strand.
AAGCTTTCCAGGCTTCGATTTTATATATCAAAAGAAAGAATAAATTGTACTATTAAGAACTTCTTATTATAAGTGGACACTAATACATAGGCTACGCTGGGCGCCCTATGTGCTAGTTATTTTTACAGGATAGCATCCTAAAGTTTGTAGTGCTAGATAGTAATAATAATAATAATAATAATTTTATTTAGGTGTCAAATTTATTTAGCTTGGCAAAGGCCTACTAACTGGGGACACCATCTTTACCACTGGCCATGAAATACCGCTTAAAACGTCAGCACTAACGGAGATGACCTAATAACAATATTGATCTCAGTTGAATTGTATGCGTTACGCGTTATTTCTAAGGATTAAAATATGGGAGCGTTGCTTTCAAAATCCTTTGAGTGCCAGTGATATAATTCGCCGGTTACAGTCGATCTCAATGTTTTACAAAAGATGTTTAAATTTAGTTTCTGTGTTTAATAGTTTCTGAGCACGGAAGTGCAACAAGACTTTGTTATGACCAAGGCTTAAGAAGTAATGAGCTTTACAACTCAAGCAGCTTCAAACACCAAAACGTTGCAAAAACACCACGTCAAATACATATTGATCACGAGCAATTTCCGTAAATTATAAAACTTTAGCAAGAAAAAATGAAAGAAAATCAAAACTTTCAACATAATTTCTCAGGCTTTGAATAAAAGATGTGTAAGAAAACAGTGGCGGCGCAACAGGGAGGGCTGGGGGGGGACTAAGCCTCACCACCCCACCACACACACACCCATAAACCATTCTTCTCTCCACGTTTCATTGCCAAAACCTTTACAAATGCAGGATAAAATCAGTCCGAAAAACATGTTCTAGCATTGTGAATCCCGATTTTTTTCCCGGAAACTAGATAGAAACGCAAGCACTGACTGGTGCGATTATGAAATGACTAACATATAACTGTAAGCTTCTATGAAAACGACGACAAGTATTTTCAGAATGCCGTTTTTTTTTCAATATATACCAAATAATAGTAGTGAGTTAAAATATTCCTTGTAAACAGTGGTATGTACTTAACTTTGTGTAGGACAAACTCCACTTCCCCCTCCCCCACCCCCTACCCTTCCCCCTTCTCCCACCCCTACGTTTCAGTTTGTATGTTAGCAGCCTGCAATGCGTCGAGATTTTAAATACGAACCAACAAAACATGTAACTGTTTTTGAATCGGAAAAAATAAGCAAGAATCTAGCGTACAGTCTAAGTATATAGTTTCTGTCGTGCTTTTACCGGCGTTATGACATTCAGTCTTCTTTATACATTCTACTTTCACAGGTGATTTAAATTCTAAGCAAGACAACCGGAAGAATCGTCGCAGAACTGACAATGAAAGTCATAAAGTATGTATATACAATTAAGTTTTGCGGAAACACCACCAAGTGAAGAAAGCCATTTCTCCGTTCACAATTAGGAATTGTCCCAACTCAAGATACAATATGATTCAATAGCTAGCTTAAGTGATTCGTAATGTCTTGTTCTATATTAAGCTACACTTCATAAACATCCTACAGTAATCTCTCAGACTGATCCAATTTATACTTGCTCTAATATATAGCTTCCACCACAAACGGCGAGCTGAAACCAAGATGATATTAAAAATCTTATGAACTTGCTCCCTGCTGGGTATGGCGTCAAAGCAAAGTTGATAAGCCAACATCAAATCTCCGACAACAAGGCAGATACAAAAGCAATAACTTTTTGTTTTGTTGTTCTTGAGAAATTTTTATTGAGGCTCGTTACACACATTGAATAACAGAACTAAAATAGAAAAATAAAGTTTTGTCATTAAAAATCATTAACTCCAATAACATCACTTATTTAAATAGAACCGAACTATTATATTTTTAAATCTGAACTTTTTCAAACGCCAGTGAAAAAAAAGAAATTCTTAATTTTTGATGACGTTATTAGTTATGAATGAACACGATTTTTTTTTATCAATTGTTATGTATTGCCTATTGGCGAAATTTAAAGTTTATGTAAAACAAAAGTTTCCTTTATTTTTTTTCGTAGTTACTGTTTCACAAATAGTAGTTTTACAAATAGATAAGCTCTACACCGCAGTGAAAAGTTTTAAACTGACGTTTCGGACTGTAGTCCTTCGTTGGAGTGAATAATGCAATTTAGCATGAAGCATTCACTCCGACGAAGGACTATATTCCGAAAAGTCAGTTCAAAAATTCTTTTCACTACAGTGTAGAACTTATCTATTTGTAAACCTTTTTCTGTAGAAACATCGACGCTGCATTCCATTGATGTTTTATGTAGTGTTTAAAATATAGTTCCTCTAAGAGTTTTGTATGTTTTGCTTAGTTCTCTAGTTTTTTTCAAAAACAAAATTTAGCGCTCGATTGTTCATAATTGAAATATTTTAACTTTAAAAATGCAGAAATTGCAACAAACCTAAATCTTCAGTAAATAAATAAATTCACAAATACACAAATTTTAAAAACTGATGTTGCAGATTATTCCCAAATCGTTGTGGAAGTTCGAATAGTAAAACTACGAAATCGTAGAGAGAAATTTGTCGCCAAATATCAGTAAAGTCGTGCAGTATACATTCATTCAATGAGAAAAAAGGGTAGTAAATGGACATAGTCCGGCTTAGTTAAGAACTTAATGAATGTTTAAAATGTTATAAAAATAACCGCTTCAAAAACAATTTATTGATAAGTTTTATGACGATATAAGTACAAAATTTAATTTTTAAAGACATCAATGACAATCTAAAACTGCATTAAATAACTTTACGAATATTATAATACGTCAAAAAAAGTACGTAAAGACTATGAACAAGAAAAATGCTGAACAAAGTCACAGATAATGGCAATTTATGTGCTTTTTAGATCCTCTTGGTTGCTTTTGGGGAATGGAAAATACAAACATAAATTTACCTCCATTACTCGCAATTACGTGTAAAATATCTTTTAAAATTTGAGCCTGAAGTCACAACATTTTCAAAACATTTTAGTTTCGTTCCAAATCTTCAACGTTCTTAAAAACATTTTGTTAAAAAAAAGCTGTGACGCGGTTCCAGAACTCATTTCCAGCTGAGATGGTTCGATAATTGATGACCGACGTTTACGAGGTACGATCCGAATCGGAACCCTTTGGTTCTCAGAATCAGACGCAAATATTTTTATGGCGGCTTGCTGTTTCAATATAAAGTAAAAATATAGCTGTAAACAAAGATTACTGTTTTTGTAAACCTTGAAAAATAATCTCAATCTTCTAATATATACGCCTTTCAAAAGTTTTACCTCACGTACTATATACTGGCTTTGAAGATACAGTACAAATTTGCTCACATTTAGGAGCAAAAGTTATAAAGCTGAACAAATACTTTACTTTTTATCACCATTTTCTTCATCAATTATTCTTGGACAAGAAATGAAATAAAGTATTACTAATCGTTAAGTATTAGCAATAGTCAGAAAATGATTACCAGACAAAAATTCCAAGAACTGAATTTTTCGAAGCAAGGTCCTGCTGCCAGAAATATATTATCAAAAGTTCTGTACGAGTGATAACATCATCATGTATTATTTATTTTATTTCTGTCTTGCTAGCAAAGTTAGATACTTCACTTCAAAACTAAAAACACAATTTTTCCTGGGGAAAAATATGCTTACATTTCTGTTTTTGAAAACCATAAACCCGCTAGTTGACTTCGAATAGCCAACAGGTAACCTAAACTATTATTTAGTAGCATTAAAGGGATTGCACTATTGACAATGGCTTTATTTAGTTCCAGATTTGAAATTTTCTTACAAAGATATTCTGTGACTATTTGATTTATCTATCAGTTCAGATGAACAAGCGGGTACCTGAAAATAACTTGTTCAAATCTCGGACTAAATAAAGTTGTCGTTATGATGTTACCCGGCAAAGGCAAAGAATCAGAAGAATACTTAAAAACAAGATTACAGTATAGAATCCTATTCTCAATTATGTATAACTTTTTAATATACAGCACAACTTCTCGCTATTTTGATCAATCGGTTTTCAACAGAAATGATAAAACTACATCTTTGTTTTAATACCAACCCATGCTAATATTCCTTAAAGACAATTACATGCAAAAAGTAAGAGAATCTCCACTAAAACATATCAATTCAACATACTTTACAGAAAGAAAAAAATTCTACAATTTTTCTGATAAGGTTAAGTTTCAATATAAAAACGGTTTATGTTTTCAAAACAAATCTTTTGATTTAGTGAACACAAACTTCTGAAAACGGTAATTATAAGTCCGGGCGCACGAAAGTTCGCGTTCATTTGGTTTTAAAAATATACTTTTCAGTTTCACCTGAAGAAAGGTGCAAGTCTTAAAAGTAACTATTTCGTTCTCAGATTTCCGCTAAAACCACTGTTCAAAAGTTAGAGTCAGGGCGACTACACATCTTTACACCCAATTAATGCGCCTTTACAATGTAGAACAGATTATTTCTAGAGGTGATACCAACTGGCTTCCAAGATTAATTAAGAACCTAAACGAAACTTGGAGTTGGTAACATGTAAATTTTTCAAGTCCAAGCAGTTCAAATTGGGTTAAACCGGCCACTGATTTACTACTCTTTTTGTAAGAGCGTACAATTTTGGCCGAAATTGATTTCCCTTTATTATTTTGAAGCTTAAAAATGTTCCTTAAAAGTTCTTAAATCCAAATGATAGTATCAGGTTTGTAGTTGTTTTTGTCGAAGAATGTCCCTTTTCTTTGCATCTTTGAGCAAAAAATGTTGCGTTCTGCCTGTTGTACTAACACTATTTTTCAAAAAGTACAAGACGTTTGGCAATTTAATAATCATTTATAGTCGTATTTATAAGTTTAGTTTTACTTGTAGGCATGCATTGTTTCATTTTTTCCCTTTCTGAGCCGCAGTTATGTTCTACTAACCCGCTAAAGTTTTGTTTTGGAAATATATGTCAAAAGTTTAATATTTCCACTGTATGTTCAAAAACACTTGCGACAAAACAAACATGAAACTCAAATTTTCAAACTAAAAAATACTTTTGCTTATTTTTTTAAAAATTTAATTAGCTGATAAGTTAGTCTTCACAACTAAATTTTAACGGTCACGACCGATGAACTACTCACCAAACATGCATGACAGATGTTGCACAACTGATTTTTCGTAAATGCAATGCATGCTTACTTGCAGCATGGTTAAATCAAATCAAATCAAAACAAAAAAAGCAATACAGTTAACAAATACAAATAAAGTTGCTGAAATAAAACTGTTACTATAACAAAAATTTTAAAACAGTATTGCTTTCTTGGGTTCAGCGCAGGAAATATAATTGTAAGACGATGTTGAATCGGTTCGGAACTACGGAAGCAAGTTCATTGCTGAAACAAGACGTCATAAAATTACCCATTAAAAGGAAATGGCTTTTTTAAAAATAGGTCTTTGACGCAAGGAAATCATATTTTGAACAATAAAGACATTAGCACATTTCGAGGGAATTTGTGGATCGGGAATATTGGTACCGCGATAGCGCGGGGCAGCATCCATTGTTCAAATGCATCCGCACTTCAAAATGTCAGAACCAAACGGCCACATTTATCACACTAATTCAAAGTTTAGTGGCAAACTCTTTTGATATCTCATTCATTCAAAAGGGAAATAAAGAGCTAATTTCAAAAACAGGCAGTCAATTTGTACTGTTGAGTCATCTTAATATCAACGCTTTCGAGACAACGATCGATTGTTGTCTTTCTCTAACTCAAGCACCTGTAACTTAAGAGCTTGTCTTCATGAGCGTTTCAAGCAAATAATAACTGGTATTTAAAAAAGTGCCAAGAGGTGTTGTTACTGACATCTGTGCGCTGCCTCTATAAATAAACTTTAATTATGATAATAGCCCGAGGATTTAGCAACTAATTTGAAATTCTTTAGAAATAGAGTTTCACTTTCGCAAGAAACAAGTAGCGTTGCAAAGTTACAAATGAACACACTCATAAAACAAGAACAATGGTTTTGAAGAGCCATAGGATAAGTTACTTATTAGTGTATATCGCCAGAGAAGAACACGGTTGGTTGGTCATGTTGATTTAAAAAAAAATAGAATAAATGGCTAGCTCTTATGTGTGCTTAAGAAACTTGACCAAACAAAGAAAGCTATTTTTTGGGGCGCAAGCAGAATCGTATGCCATATTAGATACAAACAAATGCAAGAATCAAAATTTCTGTTGGGCAAAAACTCGTTTCTATTGATCGATGCTTCTTTGCTTTGTGAATTTTTACCGTCCAGGTGCCAAACCAGAGTTTATTTCAAATGGCAGGAAAATTCACTTTGCGAAACAACGAAAGTTGTTCAGTTTAATAGAAAGCGAGCTTCTTCATTTTTTGTTAGTTGTTGCTGCGGCATGGACTGTCTTACTTATCACAACAAAGCTAACGCGCGTAGTCATTCTCAGCCAAAATAATTAGTGTTCATCTATTTAGAGTGAGCATAGTTTTCCTGTTTTGTTATAATAATGGCGTTTCAGCCCTTTGATTTAATATAGCTTTTCTGCTTTCTTTTTAAAAAAAGCAATCGGTAAGTACAAAGAAAATGGGTTTCCCATCATGGTAAAGCCCCAGTTGCCGACAAAATAAACGTTCCCAACATTTAACTTTAACAAATTTAATCGTATTCGTATTTTTCAGTAATTTGTTAATTATAGCCTAAAGGAGAATTACAAAATAAAACATTTTAACGACATGAAAAGTCAAGAACCAACTGCAACGATCAAGGGAAACGTTACGAGCGATTAGAATTACATTTTCAGAAAACCTTCATGGCATGGGATGAGTTATCGATTTCATTCTTACAAAATATTCTCCATCTACAGTTCGCATATTACAAGTAAAATAGAAATAAATTATGAGTTAATGAGAAGAAAGGATGTTGTAAAAATTATGAAATTACAGAAGCAGATATAACACACTTAAAATCAGTGTGGGAAGACTAGGCAAACAGTGTATCATTGGAAGTGAATCAAACTTTCATTGCCCAATTATAAAAGTGAGTAAGTCCGAAAAAGTAAAGCGTTTCCAAGTTGACCTTCATCGAACGAACCCTTTATTAGTTCAACAAGTGCTTAATGACAAAAATCTCGTTTTCGTAAAACTGCGGTTGCTTTTAACATAATTTCAATGAATCTATATCCCTTCGATTTCCTGTTGCTCAAATTGTTTTTATTTGCTTTCTTTCTTTCTCATTTGCTTATTTTAAACGAGTTGTCTTTCAAAGGTCGTCTTTCTGAACAAGCACTGTTGGCAGCGCCTATATAGTAGCAAACATGTTCAATGATTTAAAAACAAATCAGTAATACAGGAAGTTTTCTCATAAAAAGAACAGTGCTTGAAAGTTGGCGTTTTGAGAACCGGTCAAGAAGATTTTGTACTCATGAGTGCTTTTCAATTTTCAAACAATGGGGAAAAACATTTTCAAATAACAAAACTTATCCATTTCTCTGATGGCTTGCATTTATTTCCCCCGTTATCTGCAGTTCTTTGAATGGGAGTCTTTGAAAATAATTCCTCTTGACAAGAGGCGATGTGTCCCTAGGACTAGGTCACGTAATTCTTACATTCTCTTGTGAAGCCGCATGGCGTTTTCTCTACACGCTGTTTTAACAAACATTTTTCCCCGACAAATAAACAGTAATTAACACCACCACGCAAGCAACCAATTAAATGTAAACAAGAACAGCTAACTCGATTCCAAAAGTAAACATTTCAACTTCTTCGTTTTTAAAAAGTAACATCAAGATGCAAAACTTCTAAAAAAGCTGCCAATCGCAGACAATGTCAAGTGTGTGAGAAAAGAAAATTGCTTTTCATTACACATACTGAAATAGTACTATTCAAAGGTTTTTGATAAAAAAAGCTTCATCTTGAATGTTTTCTCTAAAGCCACCCGTTTTGAAATCTTCTACACTTTGCTATATTCTCATCCAATCTTGATTCAATCAGATCAAAGTTATGTAACCAAAGGTAAGAAAACAATGACTTGAAAAAGAAGTTTTCATTTAAAAAAGTATTGCTAACGATATATTAAATTCTAATTGGTAGTTTTCAACTTTTGGAAGATTTATGAACAAATCTATTAAGGCAAATGAAGTCGGTTAAGCGAAAGATCTTTTCTAGCCAAATTGGCGTCCAAACTTTTTAGCATTCAAAGAAACATTAATTTAAAAACGGCTGATTTAATAATTTTGCTAATTTGCAAGAACGCTTTTAAGCAAAAGCTGGTACATAGAATCCACCGAGTTGAAAATTAATTTAAAGTTCATAAGCGCTGCTTTATGCTAGTTAGACATTTTTTGTTCAACAAAAGTGAAAGCTACAAACTTGCAAAAGAACCTCTTTTTTTCTTTTCATACTAAAATCTTATAATCAAAACGGAAAGTTTTAATGTGTCGAGTACTTTCTTCTCGTAAACAATGGAGACGGTAGCCGGAATGTGTGCTAAAATGCTACCTCTTTCAGTTTCTTTTCAATTATAGCTGGAGAATATTTTCTTTGTAGGAAAATTACGCAAGCTAGACAAAAACAACAAAACGTGTATTGAAAAGCTTTTCTACTTAAAATTAATTTGTGTTTATGTTAAAACGTCTTGCGTTTTAAAAGTTCTTCTAACTGAATAAATACTGAGCAAGAAACTCGAACGCTAAGCAGGACTATGACTCAAGTTGACAAAACTTATAAACTAGGAAAGCAAAGAACACTAAGCCAAGTTCCCTTGTTTAGTTACATAGTCAAAAATAAAGAAAGAACTTAAACAAAGCCAAAAAGACCATTCGGAGTAAGCTGTTACTGGAAAACAATTCATACCGCCATTATAGTACCTTTTAACATAACTTTTAAAATTGCTTCAGGGATTGAACAACTAGTTTTGAAGCAACGCAACTTTTCTTTACGAAGCCACAAAAGCGGGAACTTGCTGAGGTTTTCCAACGGCATGTAAATATTGACTTGAAATCGTGTCTGGAATTAACGTAAATTGCTTTAGAAGTAAAAAACGCGTTCAAGGGTTACTAAAAAGGCCGCTGGATGACTATTTTCAAGTGTTCCTAGAGGCATGAAAGGAAATAATTAAAAGTTTTATTCTAATTTGCAATATAAAGTTGAATCTGTAAACAATATGTTGAAAGGAGCCGCATAAAAAATACCTCGGGCGCCTACACGCGAGTTGCCTGGTTTACAATTCAAGTGAAGTGCACTTCAAATTCAAAGTTAGCCAAATCTTTTTAAAAGAAAAAAAAGCTGTCGAGTTCGTGCTTAGTCTTTGGAAAAATATGATATAACTAGCGCTATGAGCAAGTACATACCATCACCGAAATACCTAGACTTCTTTATCAAGACAAAATATTGGGGAACACTTTAAACGAAATAGCGAGAAACAAATTTGAATTTCTCAAAACGTTTTATTTTCGTTCATGAGTATACTTTGGAATTAAATATTTTATATTTACAGCATAAAATATTGTTGGTAACGCATAACACTGGATAATTTTACACTCATAGTGTTGTGTGATCAACACACAAGCTCAAATTGTATTCAAACCTTCAATTTTTTTAAAATATTCGAACAGAGCTTTCACTTATTCGTAACTGGGTTATTGTTTATATTGTGCCTACTTTGAAACTGTTCATTAACAAAGAAACTCGCAGAATTGTTCCCAGAAAGTAACAATTTCCCCTACATAGGATTAGTGTTCCACATTGATATATGTTTCGAAAGACGTTTCCATTTTATCGTTTTCTTCCTGTTTTGGAGTAAGTGCAACGATGTTATTTAATTTAGTTAAATGATCATCGTTGTCGATAGATACCGTCAGTTCTTTCTCGAGCTCTTTGCTACTTTTATTCTTGATATTTTCTCCAGCATCTTTTATCGGTTTTTCGTTCAGTTTTTTTACAGTGTTTTCATGTGTTTTTTGATGTTTTCGCAAGTGATCACTCCTCATAAAACGCTTACCACATTCCTCGCAAAGAAATCTTTTTTCCCCGGTGTGAGTTCTTAAATGTCTTTGGAGCTCATCAGATCTCGTGAAGCTTTTGCCGCAGAAAAGCCAGTTACACACAAATGGCCTTTCGCCAGTGTGCCAGCGAAGATGAGCTTTCAAATGCGATGTCTTGCCATAAACCTTGCCACAGCCAGGAATATGACAAATGTGTTGTTTTCTTTTTGTTGTGTTCCCTGTTGTTGCAGCTAGCTGGCAGTTTGGGCATCGGCACCTTCTGCAACGCCTTGTCTGTGTCAGTTGGGGGCTTAGCGAGTACATTTGGCTTGACGACTGAGCAGAAAATGCACTAGGAACATGCAAAGTTGTGGATGGAGCGGGGTGCAAGGATAACGCTGTAAAGTGACTGCTAGGTAAGCCATGGTTGGTAGGGGAGAGACTTGGGTGTATCGAAGCTCGAGGAATAGTCTTGCTAGAATCTACGCTCCACCATGGTAGAGAATTCACATCACTGCACTCCGACTTAAAACTTGCAGCTGAGCACCCAAACCCGGGCATCGTAGTTTGTCTTGAAGATGCTACGGGGCAAGAACGAACTGAAGAACATTGCGGGTGAGTAAATGCCATGCCGCTCTTTGAAGGACTGATTCCGTGAGAAAATGCGAAACCGCGGGGCGAGTGAGACGAAGCCATGTAACATTCTTGAAAGGGACTGAAATGTGGAGAAGCATCGGCTGGCGGAGTAAGTGGAAAGTTTCGTTCTGGATAGCTAGAGTTGATCTGATAAGATTCTGCTTGCATTGAGTTGTACACTTTGCCGTGACAGTCTATATATTCGTGAATAGTCCCAGGTTGTCCAATCCGGCTGCAAGTGGCTGCCAAAAGTGCTAAGGGTGATGGTTTGGATATTTCCTACGAAAAATAAAGAAGGAAATAATTGAACATGAAAACCGTTTCACTATTTCATAAATAATATACTTTAATACAACTCTTTTACGAGTATAAACAGTTGCGATGAATACTTACTCGTCGAAATTGAAATATTTCTGGTCTAGAAAGCGTAGCGGTGGCCATATCTTACTGAATTATCTTGCTACTTTTTAAAACTCGTTTGTCTCGCAGTTCGATGAATCAAGCGACACGAACGCAGTGCGTAGCAAGTGCTAAATAAAATCTACCATCCGTACAAAGCTTTTCAGCTGGTTGGCGAACCGGTGGCGAACCAGGCAGTCTAAATGTAATTAGTCAAACGGTACCGCCTACCAATCAGAAGACGAAGGCGGAGTCTGGGGCTTATGGCCTTCTCACAGAAATGCTGTTATCACAAATAAAGTACTATTATCACCGATGACTAAGGAGGAGCACGAGGGCGGTCAACTAATGAACGCAATCAATGGAAGAGACATTTTACGATCAAGCTTCGATGATCAAAAGAAACCGACCGCCACTCATGGCGCTGATTGGTTGCTGAAATCCAAACACTCAGCATGACAACACTCGAAAGAAAATCATTTGTTATGTTATTGTGTGTTTCCGCTATCGCACCGCATTATTGTCATCGCCTCTGGAAGTACTGTCATCACCTCCAAAAGAGACCGCCTTTATTTGAATAAGAAAGACTAAAGCAATACACTTTTGAAGCAAGCAAACAGCCTATTGTACACGCAACAACGAGTAAACAATTAGTGACTAATGCACGAGGGCTAGATGTGGCTTTTGCGATAAAACTAAAGCAAAGGTGTTAACATTTGAGTCTTTCATCGTGCCGCCGATATTGTCATTCGAATTCGTGCTTCTAGCAGTTGTTTACTTTTGGTAGCTTCAACCACAAAGCCGAGCCCGTGCAAAAATTGATATTTTTCCGGTGGCAATTGTGACTTGAAAAACTACAATTAAAAATACTTCGTGGGAATGACTAAATTTGGTTTTAATGTTTGAGTTATAGACTAAGTGCGACGAAGAAAAAACTAGTCGAAGTTAGGTCAAGAAGTAATTAGAAACCCGCCTAAGATCGCCGCCTCTGGTACCTCCTACCTCTCACGGACTCGCATCTCGTGCCAATCAAAGCAAAATCCGATTAGCCCGTTGAGAACCACCCAAGGAGAATAAGCTGTGGATTTTGTAGACCTTTTACTCCGACTAAACGGAGATATTATGAAAAAGACGAAGATAAAAACCGCAAAATTTTGTTTATAGGTAATTATCTTGCATATTTTTTTCTTGAGATGTCGGCTTCCTTTGAAATCACAGATCAATTTCGACCAATTTCCTTGACTAACAATTAACAAGCTATTCCCACTTCGTGCATGATTTTGTGGCGCCAAATGGCTTTGACAAGGCTTAGATCTTCTGAAATAGCTGTTATTTATTTCATTGCAAATTTTTAAAGTCTCGAGAAGCGATAATCGCCACAATAGAAGAAACTGCAAGAATGAAGGATTTTCATGAGTGAAAGTTTTCGCTAGTCCCATTAGTTCTTTCTTTTGTTCGCGTTGAAAACCAAAACACACTACCACCAGACAGATAATACTGCAGATTTGTTGCCAATATCTTTCGTAGAGAACGGAAGTTGGCACCCGTGAAATTCAAACTTTATGGATATGTATAATTTCATTTTGCCATTGGTGGGGCATAGATTTCACTGTATTTGAAATTTTGATGTTTGATGGCACTTATGTGAAATGCGTCCATCGTGATGCGAGCTTTATTGAAAACTCATTGAGATAGTAAGATATGGTTTGCAATGCAACCAATACTACAAAAGCATAGCTAGATAGGAAGATTATTCCGCGGTTTTTAATGAGAAGCGAGGCCAATACGAAATGAACCATAAACTAGCGTCGTAAAATAGCTTGTACTCCTCGGCAAGATGCTCTTTATGCTCATCAATAGTAAATACAGACATTTGTTTTATAAAAATTCGAAAATTATTTAATCAAGAACGGAAAGAAATTGTTTACTAATCACTGAAATGGCCTAAATCTCTGTTTGAGCAACTTACTGCAGATTAGAACAGTGCGTATTGCAAAGTCATGCAGCGATTTTTATTGATTTCTAAAATATGGTAGCGTACTAACAAAACAGCGTGTCACACGGCTTTTCACTTTATGATAAACTTAAGGATGAGAAAGAAGTAATAAAGTATTGCAGGAGCCACAAACTACAGGGTTCCATTCATTATTCCACTTTTTTCGGCATATATCAGATTCAAGCATCGTGCTATGTTCAGAATGAATTTGCCGAAAATCAACTTTACGTGTAAGACATAAATCAATGTTTCTTGTGCGGTAAGTTGTTTTTCGTTTTTTCAATTAAGTAAAACAAACGAAACAGTGAAATCTGCTACTCCAAACACAATAAAGAAAAGAGATATCAAAGCTTTAGGAGAGAAATCGCAAGCAGAACAAAAAGGTCAAGATATTCACGCTTTTCTTTTCGCATTTCTAGAATTTGCATAAAGTTGAGCTCGCCGGCTCGCTTTTATTAATGAAATGTTTACATCTTTGTATGTTTTGGCCACTAATTAGATAAATATTCAACCAGTCGGAAAAGTTAAAAGTTTCAACTGACATTAGTTGGATCGATAGACAAAAGCTTCCGAGATGAAACAAAGATAGAAAAATCTTTTCCATAAAACCACGGATACCTTTTTTCCCACCAAAAATGCCTCAAAGCAAACATTCCCTTGTGTTTACATTTCCACTGAAGAGAAATAATTCAAATTTTGCTCTCATTCGTTATCGCAATTTCGTCGGCGTTAATTCTGTTTACAATATTTACATAGTACTGTGCTAAAATCAACTGACCACTTCGATTTTTTTCTTTGGTTAATTGTACAGAAATATAGTTTGCGATTTTGACTTAAATCTCTATTTTTCTACCATAACTCGTCGCTATTAATCTAGAACAAAAATATTGGGAAGTTTCAATAGCCGTATGCTTAAGAAAGGAAATTAGTTTAGTGCCGCGAAATGTGAACCATCCGTTTTCACGCTGAGTTGTCGGTTTTATATTCTTTATTGATATACATTTTCATAACTCAAATCCTAGCTGGAAAAATCAAGAGAAAATTTTCATTTTTCTAGAAATTGCAGTGTAACGACTGCTTAAAAACTTAGGGCGGCTTGTTGTCTGAAATGATTTGCGAAATCCTTTTGAAAAAGAGCTTTCAACTGAGATTTCCGATTATATTACTTTAAGTCAAGATCCGAGACTTTTATTCTTCTTCACCATAAATAAATTATCACATTTGTTTATGAATGAACAGAAAATTCATTCTTAAAGCTGACGAACTTAAGGTATCATTTTATTGTTTTTTAGAAATTTGTGTTTTGTATTCTGAATAAAGTGTATTTTTCTCAAAAGCAAAATTGATTTATTTCTACATTTAAACAAGTATAATCTAAGCGCGCAACAACAAAAAAGAAATAGCATTTAAAAAATATTGTTTCCATTTGCTATATTTATACAGAAGTCAAAACATTAAGATTCTATGATAGCGGTGCGAAAAACACAACTCAAGAAAAAAAGCAATCTTATTTCGATAACAAAATTCACAAGTAGAACAAAACAAAACTTTTTCCGAAACAGAAAACTTAACATAATATGTTGGTAAAAGAGAATTATATTTTGTCGACTTGTGACAGTTTAAAAGCTCTTCGGAGTTTCAACATAAATTACGTAAATAGAGTTAGCTCAATGATATTAGTATGGCTTAAGTTTTCTCTCGACTGCATATGTGATCGAGCGGAAAACTTGTGTGTTGTCCGACAGCTTAATTTTCAACCATTTCAACTTCACAGTATGAATATCGCTTTTAAAAATACTTTTGGCTCGCTAATTCGAATAAGCAATGAACTGACGAAAAAAAATACGTAAGGCATTTTCAAAGCAATTTCAAGACATTGAAACCTTTTGAAATCTTCAAGTGAAACCCGCAAATTGACAAGTACACGGGACACGTTTGACTGAACCATCAAAAGGATTGATTCTATTTGCATTATGGTTTTTCTCACGAGAGATCCAAGGGAGAGAAATATTGCATAGTCTTATAACAGCTAGCTCATCTCCGTTGACACAACCAAAAAATGTGAATTCGGTTGAGAATTCCCGCAGAATTTTGAAGAGCGAAATTTCCGACCTCAATTGTTTGGGACCACGGCTTTTAAAAAAATGATTTACAGGCAAACACAAAATTGGTAGTAAAGCGACTGCACTTTTTTTAACTTCGAAAAATGTTTTTCTCACTTTATTATGGATGTTAAAACAAGAAAAAGCTTTTTTGTCCGAGGTTCTTTACGCGAGTGTTGTGTCTTGGTCTAAAGTGTTTCAAATTTAAGACTAATGTTTTTAAAATGCAAGTGGAAAACAAGTGACATTTAAAGGAAAAATATACAAAAGCAACCTCGCCGCCTATATTATGCTTTCTCCAAGGTGAAATATCTTACTGTAAATAGGTAGAAACAGACCTTGTTAACTTTGACTTCAAGAGAATAATGAAACACTACCACAACAATTTATTAAGAAAGCTACTTTATTTAAAATCGTCAATGTTTAAAATAATTTTGACAAAACTGTTAGTATAAGTAACTTTTTAATTTTTGGTAATTTTCAAGGTCCTAATTTCACTGTTGAAAACCACATTTATTCGTATGATTGAGTATAAATTGTGTTTCCCACCCTAGATTCTAGTTTAGTCGCAATTTTTAATACAATTTTTAGTCGATTAACCATTGGCTATCAGCTCCGTAATGGAAATTCCGTTTTAAT
>JANCMA020556383.1:0-10116 GCA_024336925.2 Zoanthus solanderi
TTGTCCGTCGGGCAAGTGACCGTGAAAAGTTACTTGCCCAAGCTTAAAATCTACTTGTCTCGGACGACCGGACGGGGCTTTTTTCGAGCCCTGAAGAAGAAGCTTAACTTCTGTCAAATTTGATGAAAACAAGAATATGCAGTGTCTTCAGATAAAAGATGAAAATTAACTTGAACTGTCTATATTGATAAGAACAGCAATAAGCCGTCCTTTAAGATACTAGGGACTTTAAGATACATGGACGGCAACGAAGACGGGAACAGCAAAGAACAATAGCCTTAATTATTGATGAAAACAAAAGTTGCACGTTGGAATGTAGCGTGCTGACCGCCTGCTTACCGTCGTCTTCTCTATAATACACTGTGTAAAGCTCAATTTCGGGGTTCTGTGGACGTCAAGCAGCAAAATCTGACAATCTTTGTTTGCCTTCGAGACTGAACCTTTTACATTTTTCTGTTCGAGAATCTCGTGCATAGTCGAAAGGGAAAATTTATCGATGATCTAAAACGGAAAAACTAAACGAGAAATAATACTTTTCACAATTTCCATCGTATTTGCTCCCGGCCTTGTTCTTAAAAGTCCCTAATAACTTGGTTAGTTGGCTTTTAATAAAGTTTGAAAAAACACTCAGGAAGCTGGTAGATAGAACTGCGTCATGAAATTTAACATTTAACATAATTAAGAGACAGGCAAACTAGACCAACAGCTAAAGCATCACTATGTCCAAAAACGGTGTGGCCAAAGGAAAAAGGTATAAATGTCCATCCCTAGTCCATAATATTTAGTATATGAAGGATTATTCATAATTGCTTTGTTATTAAATTGTGAGCAAATATCAAAGGCAGCAACGGCCTGTTTTGCTAAGGTTTTAAAAGACACTCGAGGAGTTGGTAGACACAACTGCATCATGAAATTTAACAATGATTATGTAAGTCACTTCTTTTAAATCCCAAAATATAATTAAGAGATATGCAGACTACCTTATTATAGGAAATTAACGCTCGTGTTTATTAAGGTATTGGAAATTAACGCGACTTAAATTAACGGGAGGTAAAGGAAAAATTACTTTCCAATAAAGGAAATTAACGCAAAAGAGGTTCTAAAATTTTAAAATGAAGGAAATTAAATTTTACGCGACCACACCAAGAAACGCTACTTGTAAAGACAATAGGAACAAATAAATAGTAAAACACTGTTAACAAGTTAACAAAATCCAAAACCCAAACGAATCTCGCTATTTCGAGGGTTCTTTTTAGCGTTCTTTTCAGATACCGGTGAATCTGCACCCTGATTAAACAATGTTTGGAGTGTATCAAAACTGTGGGACTAAAATAATGAAAATTAATGTCGCGGAAATTAACGCTCCAGTTAATTAATGGCGTAGAAATTAAAGCTCCACTAAATTAAGGGCGCGGAAATTAACGCTCACAAAAATTAACGCTTACAAAAATTAACGCTTACAAAAATTAACGCGAATTTCCAAAATTCGCGTTAATTTCATGAAACATTAATTTCCTATAATAAGATAGACCAACAGCTAAAGTATCACTATGTCCAAAAACGGTGTGGCCAGAGGGAAATGGTAAAAATGTCCATCCCTAGTCCAAAATAGTATATGAAAGATTATCTATAACTGCTTTGTTATTAAATTGTGAGCCAACATCATTATTTGTGTGCAGAAATGAACTGTCATAAGACAATCTACCGTGTGGGCATCAAGCTCAGCTATCCTTTCTGGCGGACCGGGTGTCATCAGATAAATTCTAATTATGTGATCAGTACTACCAGTAACCAGGAATGTACCACCTAAAAAATTAAAAGTAATATTAGATTTGTTTTACTCTTATTTCATGGTGCTCGAGGGAAAATGAAATAGCAATTTTGAGAGGGACCGAGAGAGCAATGGTGAGAGCAATGTATGGTGCAAAACTGATGGAGAAAAAGAGGACAGAGGAGATGTTGGGATTGAAGGAAACGGCGGTCCAGATGGCAAAGGCAAATGGAGTGAGATGGTACGGACGTGTGTTGAGGAAGGATGATGGGCATGTTTTGATAAAAGTGTTGGAGTTTGAAGTGACGGGCAAGAGGAAGCAAGGATGGCCAAAGAAGACGTGGAAGACACAAGTGGAGAAGGAGAGCAAGAGGGTTGGTTTGGAGAAGGCAGATGCCATGAATCGAGCGAGATGGAGAGTGGGAGTTGGACAGATTGCTGTTAGAGTGGGGTAAATCCGGCCACCCCCGTTTACGGAGATAAACCTGGATCAGTGTTAAAGTAATTGTAAGTAATTTATGCTGTAAATTATTTACACCTGGTGCTTTTAATAGCTCTCCATTGTGTGTCAACCGCGTGCGTATATATTTGTAAACAAACCACTAACGTCACTGAGTCACTAACAATCCATTCAATATGTAATATTTTTAGTTGTAGAGCTTACCTGGACTGAATGATGAGCAGACCATTTGGGTTCCTGGACGACTCTTTTCAATAAATCTAATAGGTTTAGTTCTGAAAAAAAAATTCCAAAAAATTATTCAATCAAGTATATACTTTCACAGCTAGTTATTCACCATTTTGATCTCTCATATCAATACAAAGAGCAAAAATTATTTTGAAGAAAAAAATTGAAAAGAGAAACTGTGTGATTAAGCTTAAGTAGCAATCAAACCTCCAAAGCTTTATGTCATTAGTTTATTTTTACGACGAGTTTCACAGAAAGCTTTAAACCGAGCACAGCTACAAGGGGTCGCAACAGATTCTCAGTAAAAGAAGAAAGCAATACATTCTGACTTATAATAGCTTGTGTAATTATGTCATGTCTTTTTAAACCTGTTTTGCTAGCTTCCCAAAGAGGAGCTCCCAAGGGATCCTTGACCTTTCATGGATGATACTGTATGAACAAACCATCAGGACTTCACTTTGAGGATTTTAGTTTAGATACTTGTAGTACTGACTCTGTTTCGAACCTGTCGCCTTGCTATGCAATCTGCTAATCACATGTGAGGCAGGCAACAGAGATGTCTCCATATTTGGAAGACTTAAAGTCAGCCAAAAATTATAACACAAAATACCAGTAACAAACCTTGTAATGTTAATTCAGCATAAAACTATTAATTTAAAATTTATTTAGTAATACATAAAACCAAGCTATCGGACTTTGTGTCAATATCTGTACTGAAAAATACATGGCCATGCAAGGACACTGAAAATTAATTATTACATTGACGAATCACGTTATGCTCTAAACGCATCAAAGAAGCAAACAACTAGCGAAAAACACTAACATCAAAGACAAATCAACTGACGGAGATAATAATTTTTTTTTGGAAATAAGAGCTATTTGTTTTAGTGTCCAAGTTGAAGGAAGCATGGTTGATTGTTCACACTGCAAAAGCTCTTTTGAACAGAGACAACGAGAGAGCATTACCAGAGATACAGTACTCCTACATGTAGTTTTGAATCTTGTGTCAGGTACAGTATAACTGAGACAAATGCAATGACAATGAATCAGTGGCATAGGAAACAGTTTTTGATATACTCACTCAAAAGTAGAGTTTGAAATATCCCACTTCCAGAAACACACGGTCCCATCTCCTCCAGTTGACATCAAATATCTTGCTTCATTTAAAGGTGAAGGGCAGAACTATAAAGTTTGATTTTAAATACTCATTTCAAGTACAACACATCAGAAACATGTTCCAGTTACATCTAAACATTACAGCTCTTTACATAAACAAAACGCAAATATAACAAGATAGAAACAAAATCAAGGCTTTAATTTGTTCAAACATGTGAGTTCTGTTATGCCTATACACTGCTCTCACAAACTCAGCAACTGTATGAAGTCACAGTTATGGTTGGGAGGTCAATTTTAGCAGGTCCATTTCCCCTTTTTTTTTCAATAAATTAAATGCTTTACAGGGTTATTCATTTCTAAGCACCTGTCCATACCAATGAAACTTGCTCCTTATCACAAATTCCTCCTTACTAGCCTTCGTTTCAACCTTTTGCAGAAGGTCAACTTTCTCGAAAATGTCTCTTGAATTACTTCTGATTTGAACTCTTTCCTTAGGTTGCACCCGAGTCACTAAACATGTCCTACAGACTAAGTGTGCTTGGTTGAAAGAAAATTCCTTCTCCTGGTTAGGACTGTGCAACACTGATGAACCAAGCACTGATACTGTATAGTGTGTGGATTTAATAAAGTTTCTGACCAAGTGTCTTATGACAGACCTGTCTTCAATCACCTCTCATGGCAGTAAGTACTTCTTTTCCTTCTTACTGGTGCATGTATATTAACTTTCAAAAAATAATCCTGAAACTTTCTTTTTCAAAGCCTTTCTTTTTATTATTTCATCATTAAATTACAATTAATTACATTTAAATAAGTGTACCCTTCCAGGCACATGCAACTACCTTAATTTCTAGCTTCCATTTTTACTTGAAAATAATCCCTAGAATGTTCTTCTGAAAAAGAATCATTCCAAACCTGAAACAACTTCGCGTACTCATTTTTGGAAACAGCTACTGATACATCAATATCCAGTAGTGTAACTTAATGCTTGCCTGAGGCAAGTTAAAAGTGCATTGGGCAAGTTAAAGTGTTTTCTTCGTTGTCCACGTACTGTATGTTCTGGCTATTTCTGGTGGGAAGGTTGTTCCTTTACTCTTGCACCTACCATGAATAATGGCAGTCTATCACACAGCCTCATTTCTACTAGACTTTTACACAGTTCCAATTTGTCTTAAAACAAGAGTTAACAAGCTCAATTCCTTCCTTGCAATCAAGAGCCACTTTCCAGTTCGGGACCCAACATTCAAACAGAAAATTTGAGCATCTTACCTGCAATGACGTAATCATCCCAGTATGTCCTTGTAATACCGCTACAGGAGACAAGGTCTTTAGGGACCATACTCGAATCACCTGTTAAAATAGAATAACTATGTATATACAGGAGACAAGGTCTTCAGGGACCATACTCGAATCACCTGTTAAAATAGAATAACTATGTACTTAGGGAATTCTAATTTCTTCACTGTTGTGTAATCCATTTTAAAATACCTAGATTTCTCATTTGTCAAGTCATTTTAGTTAGCTATAAAAACTATTTTTTAGGTCTATGGGACCATTAAGTCATTCCATTTATTTTTGCTCCAGCCATTTGAAAGACCTACAAATGAAGTGCATTTTCTGACCACCATCCTGTAGAACCATATAAAGGTTATTTCTAATTGGGGGATGGGCTAATCAGGGATTTGATATGACTGGTGCATTTAAACAAATTCCAAATTGGAAAAAGTACATATTCCATGACACCAAAAAGTAATCTCTGCCAACCAAGTAGTATATAATTATGCAATTTCAATTGCAAAAAAGAAGCTTAAAACTCTTAAGAAAGCACTAAAAGATAGGAAAGACCCTTTGCTCGCACTGGTAGATAGAGAAGACACCTAGTTCAGCACAAAGACTTAAGTCTAGGAGAGTAAGAATCCTGACTACTCCTCACTGCAACAACACTTGTTCATCTTAAACCTAAAGTGAAAGAAGGTGTTAAAGATAAGATCAAGCTCAGGAATCTAAGGCTAAGCTGTATCATGAATACAGTTCCTACAAGATCTCGAGATAGGCCAAGATGTTCGAGTTACACCTACCAACAAACACCAGGTGTGGAGAGGAGGAAAGTACAAAAGTGCATAGAGAGATTCTAAGATAAGTCTTAATTAGTTACAGTCTGCAATGAGACCCTAAGAAGGAACAGACATTTCATAACCCTTTTAGCTTAACCATTTGAAATACCCTGTAAGACCTACAGATGATTCACCAATTCTGCACGAAGATTTGCAGACAGTGCTACCACCAGCAACAGACAGATAATACATTCAAGTAAAGTGAGTTTACCTGAGAGAAAGTCAACAGAGACAACACTATCAGTACCAGCAACACTCCAGCATTCATTAGGACCAGGACAAGAGTCATTCAACCACCTGTAGACATGCTACAATCACTAAGTTTTACAGGAGACTTTCAATATTGATTGAATTCTTATTTGTTCATATAGATACAACCACTTAATA
Organism: Zoanthus solanderi; assembly: GCA_024336925.2. Lineage (NCBI taxonomy): Eukaryota > Metazoa > Cnidaria > Anthozoa > Zoantharia > Zoanthidae > Zoanthus > Zoanthus solanderi. The sequence continues at coordinate 6,074 of JANCMA020556383.1, forward strand.
AACATTTACAGTGGTGCACAGTTGTTTGACAGTGCAGCTGCCATGTTTACAGTTGCATAGTTATTGTGGTTGATTTGATGTCAGCATTAGAAAGGGATATATTACATCTGGAAGCTATCTATGTATCCTTAGGCATTCCATATTTGGAACCCAAATGTTCTTGTTCAAATTAGTGTCTTGCATTAGCTTTGCAATCCAAAACAGGTATCACAGAGGTAAAATAAGTTCAAATCTTCTCTTTTGCAATTAAAGTTTCATTTATAATTGCAGAGATCACTTTCAGATGTTACTATTTCTTCCCACAACAAAAACTCCTTAATACGTAGTATATACCTGAGTGTGTATTTCAAATGAATTTAATTTCATTTATATTGCCAGTGGTTAGTGCAGAAACAGCGTTTCTGTCAGGGAGCCCAGTGAGCAAAGACAGGAGCACTGCGAGATGGCAGTATCATAGAGCCAATGCACGTTTAGAAAACAGGGGAAAAATCTTGACCGGGATATAACTAGTTGGTAACATGTTGTGAAGGTTTGAATTCAAATCTCTATTATCATATACAGGTAGGCAAGTTTTACCTTATCACAACTGCCAGCAGCTACTAAGGTGTTTTCATAATTTATAGCAATGTCAGAGATCTCAAGTTGGTGACCGCGAAGTGTGGCCAGTAAGCGACCATCTTCACTGGACCAAATTTTCACTAGGCTATCATCTGCACCCTGAAATTTTTTAAACAGTTTTTCAGAAATCATAGACAATTAGATTGACAAGAAATTTTTCCAAATCTTTGAAAACTTCTTCAACAAGGAATCTTTACTGTATACACACATGGTTCTCTTCAAATAAGTTTAATAAAATTATCATAAGGAACAAGGAACAACAACTTGAAATTAAAGTGACAGTACTATGATCAAATTTTTACCCTTTGATTTTTAAGATATAGAATTCCATGAAAGCATAAAAACGCTGTTTACCATTTGGAAATATCTGCATTAGTTCTGGAGATATTTAAGTTTAAAAAATGGGTAAAATATGCAAATGAGAACCTGATGATGTCATGTACATACACTCAACCCAATTTTATATCAAGTATATAAATAGAGCTATCTCAGTCAATTTGCAGCACAGATCATAGAAGCTCGTTAGGCTAATTAAATAGTTCTACAGGAAATACACCAACAGCTATAAAAATTATGTTCCCATGGCAACTCACTCTTTTCCGGTCCCCAACCACTTGATTTTAATATGTTTGATATATTATATATATATATATGAAATAAGACACCATTTGCAAATATCAAAATGAAATGCCAAAGGTGGCTAGAAATGCCTTTATTATTGGGGAGATGTGGAACCCAATATGTTGCCATGGTAACAAAACTGTTAAGTTCATATTGTGGAGCACATTTAGTAGAGTCTTACTGCAAAGAATGAAGAAACATTTCTGATTCAATATGGCTGAGATATCTTATTTTATCATATCTGATCAAAATTTAGTCAAGTGTATGACATCATCACTGGGCTAATTTGCATATATTAAAATCTTGTCAATGAATACCTCTGGAACAAAAAAAGACATTTGAAAATAGTAAACAGCATTTTTCTCCTCATACAGACTACTTTTTTATGTCTTAAAATGGCAATTTAGTTAATTTAGTACCACTTTAACTAGTAAATAATACTTATTATAAAATTATTATAATAATGTTCCACAATAATTGCACCTACTAAAAAGTTATTTGTAATGTTCAGAAGTCCAGTAGTACTACTAACTTACAAAATTCCAACCAACAGTACTTTAAAACTAACAAATACACTGAAATACAAAAGAATCTAGTAAGTAACTTGCAAAATTCTAACCTCTTAAACAGTATAGATTTAACAATTAAAAGAACTTAAGTACGCATTCAAAAACAGTTCAACCTTACATACATGTAATTGCATCTTACGATCCAAACAATTGTTTTGTTCCAGGAGGGAGTTTCTTTAACTTATAAGTTATTCTCTTAAACATGCAGTGTTCAATATACATGAAGCAGTCAAAAGACACCTCTGGATATATATTATTTTAAAAATAACCCACTTTAATGTATTGCAATGTATTTACAGTTATAGTTATAAAGTACATATTATAAGTAAATATAAATAGTTATAAGACTGGTACAGTTATAAATACATTTAAATTTAATTACAAAATTATAGCTTAAATTATAACTACCATCATCATCATCACCATCATAAACTTCATCATATCATAAACTTCATCAACATCTTAAACTTCATCATCATCATAAACTTCATCATATCATAAATTAAACTTCATCATCAACAAGATCATCATCACAAAAATTAAAATTATCTATCATGGACAATACAAAATATATTGTGAAAAAATTTTGTCAATTAATTAAGTCTAACTCACTAATTATAAGAAACAATAAATGGGATGCTGTGTCAATCTTTTGATAGAAACAGTTATTAGATAAATTTATAAGTTATACACCACAGTGAAATTTTAAAAAAATTGGTATTTTGGACTGTTGATCACGACCCTTTTCAAAATACACAACACTATCATCACAATCATAATCAACACCTTTATCATCACCATTTCCTTCACCACTACCAAGCTAATTGCCATTTCTATAACCATTAGAACCATGATCATCATTAATTATTTTTAATAAACATTATCTCCATGATCTAACCATTACCAATATCACCATGCAGCTGCCATCATCATCAACAATGTTTCAGTCTACTAACAAGGTGAGTACTTACAGTGATAATACATTGACCTGTCCTGTCAAACAAAACACAATAAACAGCAGAAAGATGGCCGAGAATCCTTCGGTGCTTTAAAAGAAAACATAACAACCCTTCTTTTTATCTCTGGCTATAAACTAGATGAAAATCAGAATTATTGTAAATTTATTCTAATCTGAGTTTTACAAATTAAAATATTCTTAAACAGTGTACAGCTCAGAGTTCAAAATGACATTCTAAAAATGAACACAAGGAAGTTCTTTTAAAATTCCATGAAGCATCAAATTGAGGCAATGAAAGCAAACAGCTCATATTTAAAGGGATTGGGATAGCATCCAAATCTTTGTTTTTGTTTTGGAAAATTAGGTTGCCAAAGAAGAATAGCTAGCTAAGATAAATCCTTTTCCAAGCCGCCAAGTGGTTCAATGGAGCTAATGCTTATCTCCGATGCCACAGTGATAAGCAGGCGAGAGTCTCTGACACCCCTGGACAGGAGACTAATCCATTGCAGGTTAACTCCCAGCTGATGCTGATACTCATTTACCAACCTTGTAAGGATGGAAAGCTGAGTTGGCTTTGGCCAAAAAGAAGGTTGCACAAACACTGAAACCTTGGCAGATCCAGGGATCGAACTGGGGACCTTGTGGATAAGTAATAGCTACTTAAAGCTAAAAGCCAAATCCTTTACGAGCCAGTGGACCATGGAGCTGCCACTTATCTCCAGTTCTGTAGTATTAAGCGGATGAAAGTCTTTGATTCCCCCTGGACAGGTTAGTAGGTTATAATTAGCTCCTAGCAGATGCTAGTACTCTAACCCTAACCCTTAGCCAAGAAGGATGGAAAGATGAGTTAGCTTGGGAAAAAGAGAATGTAACAGAAATACTCAAATGTCAGCAATACAGAGGATCAAACTGGGATCGGATCTTGTTGCTAGAAGGCAGAGATTTTATCAACTGCACTAACCATGCCCACCCACATGAATAATAGCACAGGGTAGATAAAATGTAAGTGGATGTTACATATCTTAAAATATCAACCACAGAGCATTCAATCGATATTTAGAAGTTCAATCCATTCCCCTTTACAAAAATTTCCATAAGTTTTGAGTGCAAGAATAGGAGAGGTTTCAAATGGATTAAGAGTGATTAACTTTTCAGGGTTCCTGCAGCTCAGCAGCCAACACATTTAAGATATTTTTATGACCTTTTAACCCTTTCAGTGCCAGTTGTATTTTTAAATTCTCCCAACCTGAGCCCATACTTTTCATTGAACAAATTTG
>JANCMA020556484.1:0-10115 GCA_024336925.2 Zoanthus solanderi
GGGCGGTTATTGTTGGCCACTTCATGATCTCCTTCCTTAGGTAGTGGGATGACTTCTGAGATCTTCCAGGCTGTCGGGAACACTGAAGTTAACAACGAACAGTTGACAATGTCCGTGACTATAGGGAGAATACACGGTAATGCGTCCTTAATTATGGACATGGGTACTTTATCGTACCCTGCTGCCTTGTCGGATGGAAAAGCCATCAAAATCTTTCGGATATCATTGCTAGATACTGAATGGAAACGAAACATTTCTGACTCAGGGATTTCCTATCCTGGTGTAGGAATTGTAGGTGTTGGCAGTTTGTGTTTGCCGATCATAGATGTAGACGCTTTTGATGCCCTGGTGCCAACGGAGGTAAAAAATTTGTTGAACTCTTCTGCCACGTCCTTTAGATCTATTGAGTATACTGGCTGGGAAATTTCCTTACGGGGGTATAATTCCGAATTACTTTCCAAACGAAGCTTGTCTTCTTGCATTTTTTAAGCTCGGTCTTAGCATGTTCTCGTTCAGCATCTCTTAATCGGGCTTGAACACCAAACTAAAGAACTAAAAATTAAAAAACTAAACTAAAATATATTTATTATTAGTTATTTCTAACAGAAAATAAGTGCTCCGAGCATATTATTTTGTTATTGTGACAATACTGTTCTATTTTCGGCTTTTAATTTATTTTGGTTTGAACCGCTGATCGCATGTATCGTGTGTACCGAAATGCTAGTAACATCCTTGAATCGACTCTCGATATGGTATGGACTTGAACCGCTGATCGTATGTATCGCATGTTCGTTGCTAGTGACATCCAAAGACTACACTGTCATTGTGTTCCGAATAAGAGGTTACTCGCTTCTCTCGCAGCAATAACATGGTGAAAAACTTGGTTTATTGTTTTAAATTTAACACTAGTTACAATGGTTTACAACTGACATCTTTGAATAGTGAGCAAGAGGGTACTTTCAGCCTTTACTCAGGCATCGGTTTGATACTTTGTGACGCCACAAACGATTGGTCGGTCGTATAAACGAGATTTAAGCAATGTAATTGCGAGAGAGAAGACAAAAAATAGTTTCCAAGTTTTAGCGGGATTCGAGCCCAGGACCTCTGCGATACCCTTTCAGCGCTCTAACCACTTAAGCTGTGAAGCCACAACTGGAAGAGCATGTCTCATTTTAGTTGGTCCATCAGCGCCACTCTGAAGCGTTTAACCCTTCAGTATTGAGGCTAAATTTGTACCGCGGTGTAAACAATGACGACCTTTTGTGTACACCACGGTACAAAGTCAATTTCAATAATCACAATAAAAGTATTCTGCTTTTAAAGAGTGCAGTTTCCGCGGAAGCGAGATCTGTGACACGCAGCTCAAGAAAGTCTGATCACCACTCGCCACATGGCTAATATGGTATGGTACCACGGTCTACACCGTACTAGAGGCTCGGAATTCATTATCGGCTGGAGCTTCACCAAGGGTCTTAAAATATCTTAAGGATATGTTGCGATATTTCTAGAACATTTGCAAATTGTTAGATCTCTTTTTGACTCCCACGCAAACTCTTGGAAAGGGAAGTGTAATGACCCATTATTATGTGACCTTTCTGTTCCACTGGTACATGATATTCTTAATATCTAAATTTAGTATTTACCAAAGCACCCAATATCTATTTTCGCAAGCTCTGATTCGTTTCCGTAACATGCGATTTCCAAAACTATTGATTTTGAGAAGGAAGGCCAAATTACAGGAAGGGCACGTGCCAAAAATAGAAAAAAGGTTTACATTGTATTTTTTGCTTGAAAATACAATGCATTTTTACCCCATTATTTTGGAAAATACTAAAACAACTATTCCCCTCATAGTTGGTGCTTTGCGCTCGATACATACCTCGACGCTTCTCGATATATCTCCACTAATATTCACCTCCCCTTGTTAATTATTTTAGCTGATGCAAAACGCAATTGATCAAATACTGTGAAAGAAAATAGATAATCGTTCTTATAATCTCTATCATTATTATTATTATTATTATTATTATTATTAATATTATTAGTATTATTGTTACTATCATTGTCATCATGTACAAGAGACGCGTGGCATATTCTACGGTATCCCACTCGCAACCGTTCTATAACTACTATATATTATATTACTAACGTATTATTTTTTTTATAGAGTATATCTCAGCTGGTATCTTCTTTGATACAGATTAAAAAACTGTGTATACGCCAAACGTGTGTAATTATATCAAGAACATTTGAGGCTAAAATCCCTAAAATATTTGACAACATTCAGCTTCGGACCAAAAATAAGAGATTCTTATGAAACTAAAAGAGAGTAATAATTAATGTGAGCTTGAGCACCATCTGCTTTTGACAATTGCCTAGTATAACTATTAGTCATGCTGTCAAGCAAACGACTGGTTGTTTTGTGAAACATATTCAATGAAATTTTTGGAGAAACGGCGGAAATTAAAGAAATTTTGCAAAAGTTGAAGGTGTTTTTTCCCGAACAGATGTTAGTACTTATGAAAAACACACTGTTTGACCTTGTTTTGTCTTTTTTGCCAATTACGTTTCTGTTAATAGCACACCGAATCCAGTTTTAAATATTTTCAGTGTACCATTTTAATAAATTATGAACACGCGTGGTTATAGTAATTATGTTGTGCATATATTAAAGATGCAAACTTGATAGTTATTGTGCATTTTTTTCAAACAGTTAAAAATCGAACTTAAAAATATTTTTCATCACAATGTAAAATTATTGTTATGAATTTATATTTTTATTAGCATCATCATTATTATTAACATAAATATTACTATTTTTTCATCTTTTTCAATATTTATTTCATATTACTATAAACATGTAACAGCTGCTGAACCTTGCGTAATTAGGTTTATACTTTTCTTCAATTTGTATTTATATTTAACATTTGCCAAGAATACAATGAGAAGGTAATACCTAGAGTATAATATTTCGTTGCAATTAATAATGCAAGAGACGCAAGCAAGGCCAAACTCTTGTTCTTTCCGCCTTAGATATCGAAGGCGAAAAGACTCTTATTGGGGGTCAGTTGTTTCCCTTGCGGCTTAATTCGCTGTTTTACTCATAGTTTGCGTTTGAACTTTCTTTAGATTTTCGACTGGCTTCAATATGAATATCAGCTTGTCTTTTAATACCAGCACCAATTTCTCAACTACCTCTATGGGATCCAGGAAAACCGCCTTGGTTGTTGTCCAGTCGTTTATCTGCCTCATCTTAAATATCGCAGCCCTTGTCGGTAATCTTCTAGTCTGTGTTGCGCTTTACAGGAATCCATCGCTACGTACGGTCACCAACAACTTCGTTTTGTCCCTGGCTCTGACAGATCTACTCATGGCGGTTATAGTGATGCCAGTTTTAACGGTTTCGTCTTTTGCAAACCGCTGGATTGTAGGAGAAGCTGGCTCACAAGTTATTCTTTATTTCTTCCATGTTGCTCCGGGAGTATCACAGCTCGGTGTGATGCTTTTAGCAATCAACAGATATTTCCGAGTAGTGAGACCAACTTTGTACCGAAGAATCTACTCAAAAAGAAGTTCCGCGTTAATGGCGGTCACAACGTGGATTGTAACAATACTTGGATCTGCTAGTATTCCCCTTCTCGGAATTCGTTATGAGCACAAGGAATCTTATCCATTAAGTTTTTTTTTATATTCTCCAAACAAAACCATAACTATTTTGTATGGCACCGGATTGAGTGTTTACACAGTTTTTCCGTTTTTTGTTATCTGTAGCTGTTATATTCGGATTTATCAAACCACTCGGCAACACAACACGGCAGCATCTCCGTTCTCATTAGAAGGAAACTCTCCGTATGGTGTGAATGAAGCCAGGATAACCAGATTATTAACCGTAGTAGTTGTTGGTTTTTATCTTTGTTGGATTCCATCTTATGTTGTATATTATTTGGATATTTTGAATATGCTACCTACAACTGCAGCTAGATATCTTTCTTTTTTCCGCCTTTTTCCTATTCTTACGAGCAGTGTCATTAATCCAATAGCTTATGGTGTTATGAATCAATCATTCCGATCGGAGTTTGTTAAAACAGTTCGTTGCCACTAGTATAAGGGCACCTTTAGCCGTGTTACGGTTTTGTATATATACAATAATTCTTCTATTATCAATAACGATAATATAATAATAATAATATTGCTAATCAGTGATAATAAACTTTAGTTCATGAGGAAGTCAAGTATCTCTTATTATTGGTTTACAGAAGGAACTTCGAGAAAAACTTTAAAAGATTAACTTAATGCTACTAAATAGAAAATAACAAAAAAAAGGAAAAAGAAAAAACTCCAGAACAATAGTAACGTATAATAATTACGTGATAAAAATTTCTAATAACGAATATATATTGTTAAACTTTACTGAGTTTCTACAGGGGTTAATAGAATGGCTCCAGTCATGCATGTCTCACCATTTTTAAGGGCTGATTACACGAAGCTCTATCAACCCAGAGTTGAACTCGGCCCTTTTAACCAGGTAAAAATTTTGTTCGCTTTCAAACAATTTCAGCCTCAACTACATTTGGAAATATCAGAATCGTGATTGATAGTATATAATACTTGCTGGCGCAAAACAAGGGAACTAATACAACGATAGTAGCGGACATTAAAAGAATAATATATTAGTAATATAGTAACTTATTTTATTAGATACTGAAAACTTATAATTTCGAGGTTTAAATTGATTTATAAAGATGCTTTGTTAAACTATAGAATACACTTTATAAAATAAAATAGAGGAAAAAACCCGATTTGGAAAAGTTTTTTTTTTCCATGATTTATCCTGAACACGAAAGACTCTGGGTAACGGCTACAATATTTTCGCAATCAGACATTTCTTACTTTTCAACAAATTACGCAACAAGAAACAAACCCTGTCCCGCATAGTTGGAACTACTGGTTACGTCATCAGAGCCAAATTCGTCACTAGTCTCTCGAGACACCTGTTTGCCATTTGTAGCTTCTTTAAGCAGCAAACAAACTGTTTTTTTAAAAAAATTACCAACTCAAATAATAATAATAATAATAATAATAATAATAATAATAATAATAATACCAAATTTATATAACGCTGTGTCTTTACGATTCAACAGCGCTGTACAATGAATAATAGAAAACAAGAATAATAAGATAATAAAACCTTAAGATTGGAGATTTCTGTATGTATAGTTTCTACCGTCGTCGGTGTGTTAATTGTGTAATAGATTTTTTAAGTGAAAAAATCTTATACATTTAATGAGAGACTGAGGGGCTGAAAAATATTAACTAAATGTTAATTAAATGTTAACGTAACGGAAGATTTTTTCAACAGAGACTGAAGGGCTGAAAAAGTTCCATGTATTAGATTTTTTTGGTGTTTTCTGCATGAGATGCAATTTAAGAGATTTTTGTATGTAAAGTTTCTACCGTCGGTAAGCCTTGTCTTCAGAAATATGCGACATTGCAAAGCAAAATCAGTAATTCGCCCACTATGCTAGTCCATGTAACGATAGTACTTCAGGGTCCACTCGAAAATCAGTGAAGACTAATAGCATTTCTGCTTCGCTCCTGTGCAATTTAAGTTTTTTTTCCCTCACAAAACTGGACAAAACGATCTTGAAACATTCCTGCACATTGCACTCTAGGAAATACGAAAAAATTTTGCGCGGAAAAACCCCTACCCCCCACCCACACCATCAAAAAAAAAAAAAAAAAAAAAAAATAGAGAATTTTTATAAGTCTCGTACCAGACCCAAAACCTATTCGTGCAGATTTACCAGTTCGTAAAAGTTACAGAATTGCAGAAGGCAGCTAGCGAGACCAGGTACATTTGCTATTTCGGTCCCTAGTCCATGAATGACAAACTGTTGGCCGATCCAACTGACCGCACCCAAGTTTTCTTTTTGTCAATTCACAGTGCCAATAAACAGTCCTCGCAATTGGCAAGATTTAAGCCTTCTTAGCCCTTCATGATGAGCTCAGGCACCAGCAAATGACCAAAACTGTGTTTTCATGGGTTAAACTGCTCTTCAGAAAATTAGTTAAAGAATGGCGATCACTGTCACGTAAGCTTCCTTTATGTGACATCGCCCCTGTAAGCCATTCCCAGACTCCTGGGTTTTCTTTAGCAGAAATAACATTTTAAGTTACTCTACTGTACCTCCATCCTTCAACCCAGGAGAGAGAGACTCCTTTCCTGTTGTCTACCTAGATATACTTAAATCACAACAAAACAAAATATTTTTTCTTAATCTACAATCAAGTAAAACACTTCAATAATTTACTGGTTTTTTCTTGATAAATTCTTTTCGGTTGTGTGATTGGCACAGCTATTAATATATTAACTGCTCTGTAGCCAACAGGCTCTGTTGAGCTTTGACCTCTCTACAAGTTTGCATCTAAACAAGTTTAGAAAGATTTAGAATCATTATCTTAAAGTTTTAGTATTCTTTACCTAGAATACGGGGGATCAGTATGATCACAAAAATGTGATGAGAAAAAGTTTTAAGTCCAAGATTTTGTAGGGAAACAATTACAAGAGGGTTTACTGTAGAGGTTTATTTTAGAGAGAGAAACGGCCTTAGAAGATTAAACCGTGACCAGGCCTAGGTATGGATTGATTAGAGAGTAATACAGAAAAATTAAACTTTCCTGAATTACATAATATCGCTGAGTTGCAGACAGTTTATGCCTTCGAGTGATGAAAGAACTTAGGCCGGTTGCCGCGCAGACTAATGTCTTACGCGCTGATATAAATGCATTTCTTATCTTTTTTAATGAGACCGACTAACTCGACTTTTAATACCTTTATTATGTATACGTGAGAGGCTAATAAGACATACGATAGACAGGAGGTGTGTCAATAGACAAATATAGGCGTCATAAATGGAATTCTGCGTCGGTGTTTCTACAGAAACAGTTTGACAAGTAGTTAAATTTCACACCGTAGTGAAAAAGAATTTAAAAAACTGACGTTTCGGACTGTAGTCCTTCGTCGGAGTGAATACATGAATTTTAAATAAAGAGTTGTTTATATCGCTCTATGTAGGGTTTACATCGCTATAGAAAGACCTCTTTACTTAAAACACATGCATTCACTTCGACGAAGGACTACAGTCCGAAACGTCAGTTTTTTTAGACAATATAGACGGTTGACTAGCCCTTATCATTTTCTTATATGAAGTCGAATCAGTTCATAAAGTCCGTTGCAAAATATGTACATTAATACAGAAAGAAAAAGAAAAAGTTCTAAAACTGAACTTGCTACAAACATCAAAAATTTATTTCTTGCAAATTTACCAGATTTTTAAAAGTTTACAGTTGAATTCTCTTGAGCGTTAGCTCCTGGTCATGCAGAGCATTAGCGAGCAATCCTTCATTTGCTCGCTGATGCAGTTAAATAGTTCAGTTTTCTAAAAATTATTTATTGCCTAAGTTTACCATTGTAAAGTAGTTAAATAATACACAAATACTCCACTGCACGTTTTGATATTCAAAACAACTCATTAAAACATCAGCTAACCATTACATCTGATTTAGAGAGAAGACTCATCTGTACCGGTGAAGAAATCACTACTTGTTTAGACTTAACTTTTGAAACTCGGTACACTTTTTCAACGATAAAAACTAAGCTTTCGGCTCTAACTAGAGCCTTGATCACAATGATGTTTTAATGAGTTTTCAGATCATTTTTGAATATCAAGACTTGCCATGGAGTATTTGTTTATTATGTAACTACTTTACAATTGTAAACTTAAGCAATAAATAATTTTTAGAAAACTGAACAAGCTGGTGAATTATTGCTCTTTTCAAAAAATTTTTAATTGGGCAAAAACAAGTTTCACAACCATTCTTCCGCTATCTACCTCACGCGCCAGTAATCTTGCAGTGCGCAATCAATTTTTTCACGGATGAGTGACCGAGATGAATAGCGCAGGATATTTGGGGTTTGATGAACCAATGAGAGCGCGCGAAAAGTGCTATTCACCTGCTAGGTTAATTCTCAAGGCTAGTGTTTGTTTACATTTTTCCCTTCATTAGCATATGTGAGCCAGTTTCCAATAAGGTTACAAAAACTGAAGCACTGTATATTGAGAGCGATAAGCTAAATATTGTTCCTATTATATAATGGAGATTTTACAGAGAATGTATGGCTCATTAACGGTTTTGCCTTCATCTGTTTTGAGTATTTTGGATCCAAGACATCTTTTTAGAAAGCGCTTGCGTAGAAAAGCTAATTTCATCTCTTTGTTTACTCGACAAGTATTTATCTCTGTTCGTTCGCTACCTAAACTTGTATGCTAATGAAGCAGATTGTACACAATGACGTCAGCAAAGATTGGCCTATTGTACGAACGCTAAATTGTACGCAACTGGTGTAATTGCAAGAACTAAGCAAAGACATGGCCGGCAGTTAGAGGACAAGATTCTTAATAAGAGGTTTTATATGAGGCTGACCTGATATCAATTGGATACTCATCCATGGGTAGTAAAGTTTTGAAAATCATTTAAGTAGACCGCAGGTTTCAGTTGCAGTTGAAATGGCGCTCAAAACGGTTGTTCATGCTTTGAAGAGAAAAAAAACAGCAGTCATAGTGGAACGGGAGCGCCGGATGTCGACAAAGAATTTCGCCTGGAGAAGTTAGTAAAATGGTTATCTGTGTACAAGGTCGCTGCCACAGCGTCTTTTCTTATTACATTGCAAGAGTTGTTTAAAAGTATTTGAACAATCCTCTGCTTCCATAGCCAAAAACATAAAATCATTGTTTTAAGTCAATATTTTTTATTATAAATTATTCTAAATATACTTATAAATTAAATTAAATGACCTTAAATGGCGCCGGGAGAAACCACTTCTCCCGTTGAACGATATGACAAAAATCTTTTTCGCCCATTTAACATCCAATCTATCTGTCTGTCACTCGTGCAAAATAGGTCGTGGATCAGGTTTTATTTCTTGTGTTCCAATCACAACGTTGAGCAACAGTCGGTCATACAACGCGAAACCAGGATATCACCAAACATATTTGGGGATTCAGGTTGCCGTAGTGGTCATCAGTCGCGCCTCCCACCTCTATGATCCAGGATCGAGTCTGCACGTGGGCTGAGATTTGTCGATCTCAATCTGACTCCGAGGGTTTTTCTCCGGGTACTCCGGTTTTCCTCCCTCTGCAAATTGGACTTTCACGCCAAGATCTGAGCCGTCGAGCGATTAAACATTTGCCTCTGGCTAGAAAGAATGGGCAACCACTTTCTTCGCAACTGACGTTAAATAAAGTATTTATTTATTTTATTTTATATTGCCTAAAGAATCTGGTCGATTACACGTTGGCTGTAGCCAATCAGCTGTCCTCATTGTCCCCTGACGTCAATACGTACGTAAAGTATTTCACCAACGATACTTCTTCCTAAGTGCTTGGTGTGCAAGCTTCCATCTGCGCAGGTCCAGTCGTATTTTGGAAGATGTAAGGCCCCGACATGTTGAAGTACGCTGTGAAATATATTGCTGGCAAAATGGAACAAAGAAAGATCATGAGGTAATTGGAGACGTCGAAGAAGCAGTGGAGGAGGTCAATGAACCGGACGAGAACGTTAAAACAATTTTTATTTCTTCAACTTCCATTTCTCTTGAACTAAAAAAACAAATAACATCTTGGTGGAACAAAACAAGTTTGACAAAACGCTATCTTGCTAAACTTGTTTTTACGCAAGTTATTTTAATTTTAGTCATTTTCTGCTATCTTAGTGTTGACGTATTCTCTGTGCGGGATCAAAAACTAGATATAAGGATAAGATTGATTTTAATACTATCATAATTGATATTGAATTTGAATTGAAGGTTGAAATCAAACAATTACTTATAATTTTAACATTGAAACATGTACTAAACAAAGAGATTGTCTTGTTCATATACGGTCGTAGAGGTGCTGGACATGTAGATCCAATGATTATAGATAATGTTGATTATTCAAAGGTTATTGAAAAAAAAAATTTTACCATTGTTATACAAACCAATTTATTTAATATCATACCCGACGTTCTATACGAACAATTTGTTAACAAATTTTGCACAACGTTGTATAAAATTG
>JANCMA020556590.1:0-10115 GCA_024336925.2 Zoanthus solanderi
AGGACAATAACAATGATAGGAGAAGGACAATAACAATGATAGGAGAAGGACAATAACAATGATAGGAGAAGGACAATAACAATGATAGGAGAAGGACAATGAGAGGAGAAGGACAATGATAGGAGAACGACAATAATAGGGGAAGGATGAGGAGGAGATGAATATGAATTATAAGAAAGGAGAATGAAAAGTGGAAACGGGAACACTACTGATCAATGATAACAATAGTTAAATACTTATAATCGAAGAAGCTAAACCTGACAGCAACTTCATGGCTAGTGTCACAAAACAAACTGTAAAAGGAGACATGAACATTTCTCTGATGATCAAGCAAAATAACAAAAACTAAACTGCAGTCAAAGAGTAGCTAGCCACTTACCAGTGCTTCTGCAAGTTTGGTTGCATTTGTAAGCACGTTGATCCTTTTATCAAATTTCTTTTGGATTTCTTCCAAAGATTTGCGGTATCTAAACGAAAAGATGACATAAATTTTGAGTCATTTCCTTATAAATGATTTAAAAACACAATTTGACATCTAAAGTGCCAGGTCACCTTTTTACCTAACTAGGCTGATCTACCATTGCACCTGGTACCTCTGCTATACTAGTTATATGGAAATATAGACCTTTAGAGAAAATGACACAATGAACACCAGCAGCCCCTTCCAACCAGAGTTGACCACTGAATCAAAGGAATCCTGGTTGTGATGCACAAACCGATACCACTGCAAGTCGAGGTAGCTCCACATCCCAATGCATGCTGTAAACTCCATAGAAATGATGAATCATCCATAGAAATGATAAACCACCCTAGCAACCTCCTCCCATTCCATCCCAACACACTTTGCAGTGTTTTAAGTAAGATCTTGATCAAATAAGCTGAAAGTACTCAAACCTGCAATGGAAGAAGGTGTGTTGTTTTTTACATTATGTCAATATGAAGGATTTTACTAGTGAAATACTTTCGTAAGCATAAACTGATCTGACTTGAAATATTCTAAATTACAGTTTCATGTGCACCATGTAAATTGCACATGATTAGTATTTGAAGTTGCTGCTAAAACTCTTAACACAAAAGAATAAAGTAGTTACCTTTGATTTAGTTGTTCCATGTAGCGAGTACTAAGAGTAAGATTTTGTTCCAGTGCTTTTATTTTGTTGCTGAGACGAAGAAAAATAGATTCTTTCTGTGTAGTACTGGAGCCGATACTTGGAACTGATGAGGAACCAACTTGTGCAACCATTTTATCAATTGATGGGTAATTTGTCTCAAAACTTGAGTCAGTTGCTAACGTAGTATCTGTGGTTCCTGCTCCACCAGAGGCGCCTGGTACAGAACTTTCCTCGTTTGGAGTAGTTATCGTAGCAGAGCTTGATGTTGATGATGAAGGTGTTGATGGTGAAGGTGTTGATGATGAAGGTGTTGCCGAGGTGGTGGTTGATTGAGTGTTTTCCTGTACTACTGGTGGTACGGGTATAGGAGGGATGGATTCATCAGGATTGCTAATTGCTTTGTTGACAACGGAAGCTTCTGACGAAAGGGACTCAGTAAGTTTAAAATCTGTATTGTCTGCAGATGTCAATTCTGTATCTTTATTTTTCTCAGCTGAAACTTCTTGTGTTGTCGCCGTATCATTACCTTCTTGGTATCCTTCACCTTTTGGGTAGCCGTTTGAAGGTAAATCCTGCTTATCATCCACACTAGGATCCTTCTGTTTCTCTTGAGTACCACTGTCAGAATGCTGTGGATGGGCTGTTGCCTCCTTAGTACCATCAGCTAGTTTAATCTCCAACACATCAACACCAGGAACTGGATGGTTCATCATTTCTATGGAGTTTACAGCATTGCACTGGGATGCGAAGCTACTTTGTGATGCAAGGGTATCGATTTGCGCATCACAACCAGGCTCCTTTGGGTCAATGGTCGACTTTGGCTGTTCAGAAGCATCACTGGAAATGGAATCAATCTGTGTCACAACATTTTTGATTTTGGTGTGCGTTTCATTTGGTATTACACTTTCCACATATGACTGTTGATTTGACTGTTCAGTACCCTTTTGTCTAAAGGTTAAATCTTCGTTATTTCCTTGTACACTAATCACTGCAGCTGATGAATGGGATTCTTCCTCAAGATTTTTTTCAGTAACTATAGTCTCTTTAGGCTCTAATGATGACTTGCCCGTTGTTACTGTACTGTTCCCAGGTTTAACAGTTAAAGTGGCTGCCAAAGGCAGATGTGGAGTTTCAATTACTTTAGGAGTAATTACAAAATGTCTAGAGAGAGTTTCTTTTGCTTTACTTGGCTGTATGAAAGTTGTAACTTGCATTTTATCAACTGTTTGGTTCACAGCAGTTTTTTGTTCTGAGTCTATGTTTTTTCCTTCTTGATTTTGTACAATGGTTGACGATTCAGTAATTGATTCATCGTTCGATTCGAGGGAAGATGTCACTGAAGTTGCAGATGAACGACTTTCACAGTCAGAGGACATAGATGAAGATTCTTTATCCATAGCTTTACTTTTATCTCTTAATATGTTTTCAGTGGTTTCTTTTGGTTTATTTACAGGATCACTTTTACTCACAACCGACGCTGAAGATAAATTTTTCAAATTGATTTTCATTTCTTCTGGATCCCTAGATGATCGGAGTTTATTTGATTTAAAACACAAAATCTTTCCAAGTGTACTGCTACAGTTGGACAAATCTCCCAAGCTGCGAAGAAACCTTTCTCGCATAGTTGCAAAAGTACATTTCATGCTTGACTTAAACTTGATTTCAGTAAGATCTTCACTAAGGCCAGTACTTCTTGAATGGTTCTTGACATGGTCTGATGATTTTGGTTTTTCAATTTGTTTTAAACTCTCATTAAAAGTTTGATTTCCAGGCTCAATGGTAGAACTATCCTCTGGTTCATCTTTACCAATTAATGTGACAATTTTTTGTTTATTTTCATCCATGTCTTTGTTACTCACACTTTCCTTGGGATTCTTGCTAGTTGTTTCATTCGAGTTCTTGACGACTTGTGTAATTTTCATGGCAGCTTCCTTAACAAAGTTCAAAACTTTATTTGCTGCTTCTTCTAAAATGTTAGGTTTCTTTTCTTCTCTCTCTGAGGAAACTCCAGGATCGGGAGGCAAAACAGGAATGACTTCTTCATCTTCATTATCTGCAGAATAGATCCAAAATATCTTGATGTATCAATTTTCTACGTCATTTTTTTATGACTCTAGATACAAAAAGCAAGATGAAACAGTGCAAAGTTCAGTATTAGTCTAAGAAATTCATATCAATTTTTTAGTAACAGTTGTCAAACATATCTTTTTATCATTTGAGAATCTTAGCGAAAAGCTGCATATTTTATCAAAAGCAATGTCTAATTGTGTTTTAAAACTGTAAGGATGGTGAAATGTCTCTCCTTCGAAGTCAGCAAAAATGAAAATATCTCATCAATTTAATGAATGTAAAGCTAACTTTTGGATAATTCACATTAATTTTGTATAACGTAAACTTTCTTCGCAATGTCAACGTACATGGTTAATTTCAAACAGGTAGTCGTAGGTATAGAGGACCTAATGGAGATGTTGGGATTGAAGGAAACAGTGGTTCAGATGGCAAAGGCGAATTGAGTGAGATGGTATGGGCATGTGTTGAGGAGGGATGATGGGCATGTTTTGAGAAAAGTGTTGGAGTTTGAAGTGAATGGCAAAAGGAAGCGAGGACGAACAACGGACACGTGGAAGACACAAGTGGATAAGGAGAGCAAGAGTGTTAGTTTGGAGAAGGAGGATGTTTTTAATCGAGCGAGATGGAGAGTGGGATCCAAATTGGATTGATGATAATGATGACGCCAGGCTCACTTTAGTACTGTATTTTCATAAGGCATTTTTATAAAAATGTTCTTAGACAACTGACTACCGTCAAGCATATCAAAACGCTAATGGCCGGCAGTTCTTTTTTTCCCCTAAAAACAGAGGGTTTTGTGTATCGATAAAGAATATTTAAGCGATTTAGAAGCCGGTGTTAAAATTGAAAATCGGTTCATAGACATAGTTTATTCCTGGTATCGCAGTAGTGAAGCTCACTGCCGGTCAAGTAACTCAAAACACTAAATTAGGCCGGCAGTCCAAATTTCTTTTCTGAAATGCATCAAAGGTAAATACTAATGTATTATAATGTATCTTTCATTGATCAATAAAGAATGATTGTAAAAGCATTTTGAATGTTCACCGAATTCCTATCTTATACTTAATTGTCTCTTCGGCCATACTCGGACTAGTGAGTTTCACTAAAGTAGTGTGCCTGGCGTAAACTATGAACCGATTTTCACTTCTAACACCGGCTTCTGAATCGCTTGATGATTCTTTTTCGATATAGGAACATTCAATGTTGATTTTAGTTAGTAATTTTCTATATTTAGGAAAAAAATCTGCCGGCCATTTAGTATTTTGAATTGCGTGACCGGCTGCCGGTCTTTTAGACTTTTCCATATTTCAATTGGGTATCAGATGGTGTTTAGTTTGTGTTTTGTAATTCAAATTTTGTAACTTTCTTAAAATTAACCTTAAAATTAGATCCTTTAGACATTGGTGATATATTGTCAACGAATCTTTTTCGTGTTTGTATGTTGTTGTATCTACGTTAAATTGTGTAATAAACAAATTAGATAATGTTAATAGCTTTATATCGTTATTATTCAATCGTTTTTTTTTTGTTTTTTTTTTGTATCATATCACTCACCCGCTTGCGGACTTGATCGTTCGTGATATGATACAAAACACTCGTGAATAAAAATGATATCAAACAATTAACATTTAATAATCTCCATGTCTTATTTTTCAAACAGAAACTGAACTAGCGAAGGAAACCAAAATACCAGAAAGTACTAGTGAGACAAAAGAATTAGTGACACAACCACACACGGACAAAAGACCTCCAGGAAATTCTCCAAACATAGGCAGCTCTTCTCCAAGACCAAGTGTATCTCCGGAAAGGATGCGTCCTCCTCCAACTTCCATTAAACGTTCTTCATGTACCAAGGAAACTGACGGTGAACAACAAAAATTGTTTGCTTCATCGGAGCAAGGAAAGGGAGTGAGTGAGCAATGTGAACTAAAAGATACGCACCCAAGTGAGCCAGTTTTTGCGCCTTTTCCGACTGGGAGAGTTCGGGGTCTAGTGTTGAAGAAACTTTCTCGAGAAATTGCAACTTTGCAAGAACACCATGATAAACCCATATTCACGGCAGAAGAAACGGACAAAAACGCCAATCCTGTAACAGATAAAGATCACCTGGTGCCTAAGCCAAAACCTCGGCCTACGATTATCTCGGCGAAACCACCAGACGCACAAAAGACTGGTTTGGAGGAGGAAGTTAGCCAAAGAGATTTGAATGAAAATCTAGATAGCCAAGCTTCTTTAGAAACAGATAAATTTAAATCTTGTCCAACTGTTTGTGCCAATCCACCAGAAATGGCTGCGAAAGAGAAGAACGAACGTAAGACTAAAGTATCCGATGACTCACAGGCCAAAACACTTCAAGACCAAGATAAAACTGAGAATGTGCCATGCCCCCGAACTACAAAGGAAGATGCTGTGATTAAACCCAAACCTAAACCAACCATTATAACCGCTAAACTTCCTAAACCACGTAATGAAGGTTGTACTGATGCTGATGAACCGACATCAGAATTTAAAGATTTAGATGTGGAAAGAAAAGCTGTTTTATCTAAAATCGACGCTGAAAAACAAGAAGTCAAGTCAGTGGAAGTTCCAAAGGCAAAACCAAAACCAACTATCATAAAAGCAGTAAAGCCTCCCGAAAAAGGAAATGAGGAAAACGTAGAAGAAAAACAGGAAGAAAGAAAACAGTGCGAATCTGTAAGCAAATCGAATGGCTCAGCAAACAGCCCACCTCAACAAAGAACCAAGACTAAGACAACGATCATCTATGCGAACAAGCCACCTGCAGAAAAAAAAGTGCCTCCCCCAAGGCCAGCGAGAATACCTGCAGCAAAAAATAAGCCTGACAAAGAGAGACCACAGATACAACCAAAACAGGAGACTTTGACTCGGACTCCACCGAGAAAGAAAAAGCCTCACTTACCGTTCAGTACATTTTATGTTGATTTTGAAGAAATGACTGATGATTCTTCAGGTGCGCCAAAAGTGGATGAACAAACGCATACTAAAGCTCCTCATAAGAGGCCCCCACCATCACGACCAGTCGCTTCAAAAATTACGTCGATAAAGGCTCCTTCCTCACTTCATGGCGACAAGGAGATTATCAAAGGAGTGCTAAATTCGGAGAACGTAAACTCAGAACCAAAAGTAACACAGTCTTCTGAAGCTGCTAATATTGTTGATAAGCCCAAAACGAAAGCAAGACCTCCAAGGCCATACTCGGTTGCTACAGCTGAAACAAATTTACAGGACAGTAGTAAACAAGTTTCAATAGAAGGCAAGAAAACTAAACCCAAACCCCCTCGGCCGCGGTCTCTATGTGAAGACGTAAAAATAACCGAGCAACAAATTCAGGCAGCTGATATCAAGTCCAAGGCTTTGACTAGAGAGGATCCTCAAGTAATGCAAGGAGATGGAGACACCAAGGAACTTGCTCCAAATACTGAGAAGACTCCAGCTATGGTGGAGGAAATTGAAAAATCAAAGCCTAAGCCAAACAGGCCCGCACCTGTTGGACCCGAAAAAACAAAAACCAAACGCTCACGTCCTGCGCAATTGGTATCCAGGTGAGGTTACCAAGTTTTTTATTATTACTTCATTCTTCGGATATGCACCTAATTTCTATTCTCTTTTCCTTTTCGAATAGTCTGTGAGAATGTTGCAGTATCATCATCAAAACTTGTAAACTTTGATTTTGTTGTTCTATACCCGGTAATTGTGCCTTTGTACGGTTAAAATATGAAATCGTTGTAGCGTCTCACCCTTTAGGCCCAGGAATAGACCTATGAAGGAATTCTGTAATCGCCACTTGGTTTGCCTAGTTGTTAAGGTGCCAGTGCTATGAGGGAGGCTCGGGTTCAAAACCTCAGTGGACGAAAATGCAATCAGGGTCTTAAAATGATTGAGGATGAGGAGAAGGTGCTGGTTTTGCACCTATATCTAAAAAATGAAAATTTTGCATCTTCTTGGACCACAACATTAAAATCCCTGGTACTATCAATGGAACCCTCGCATATCCATCGCAAAAGAGTAGGATAGTAATCTCGATGTTGTGTGGTCTGTTTGTTCTACTGAGAGCCATTATAGTTGACAATCTAAGACTCTCAATGTAAAAACCCATTTGAGCATATCCGTATCGAAAAAGCTCTGTATAAATCTGACTCGCTGCTAGAGTTGGTTGCTGCAGCGTATATCATTTAGGATTAAAGAACAAACAAACCCCAACAGAAATTCAGAGGCGCCAAAACTTCTCCTTGACTTTCTAGGACATAATTCTTTTAACTGAGACGTTGCTGTATAATTCCTTTAAAGCGTCAAAGCGATTAATCATGAAGATCGCAATCTCACCGTTACACTTGTTCTTAATAAGAATAACGCATACAAGATACATGCAAAATCAAGCTCTGTGAAACAAAACTTAGAGAATAAATTTTAGTTGGATCTCTTCTTTAAGGAAAGATTTCTGCCTTCCGACCACAAGGTTCCCAGTTCGAACCTTGCTCTCTCGAGATTTGAATATTTGTGAGACTTTTTTTCCGCCCAAACTGACTCAGCTTTCCATCCTTCCGGAATAGGTAAATGAGTACCAGAGTCTGCTAGGAGCTAACCTGCGATGGATTAGTGTCCCATCCAGGTGGAGTCAAAGACTCATCCACTTAACACTACAGAAACCAGAGATAGGCACCAACTTCATGAGCTACTTGGCTCGTAAAGGATTTAGTTTTTAGTTTTTTTGTAAAGCCTTGGATTTGTTCTCTATTTTAGTGAAAGCATTTTAAAATCATTGGAGAAATTTAAAACCAAACCGAATATTGCAGGAAACAGGAATCTCGGTTTTGTTTTTCTCTCGCATTTTACAGTAAAACTTTTTTATGGTTGCTTATTTTGTAGACGTGAAAAAGAAAATCCTTCCGAGAACAAGAAAGAAACTAAAGAGCCACCCAAAACGAAATTAATACAACCTGCATCCACACAGATCTCGTCTGTTTGTCCAACAAAGATCGATCCAGTTGCTATTGCTCTGCACGACTACCAGCCAACCTCGACTGAAGACCTGGAATTTCAGGTAACAGAGATCATATTTCGTAAAGAAAATCTTTGTATTTGATATTTTTTCCTATTTTGCAAAGTCTTATAGAACCAAAGTTGAAGTTTTACTCCATTTTTCCAGTTATAAATACTGCAGAGTCACTTTATCCAAGATAAAAGATCTGCGAATCTATAATACACCAAAGTGTTAAGAACCATTTTAGGTTACAAGTAAGGATTGTGTAATCTTTTCTGATTGACGTTTTTGCCACATGCATATAACATCGCACTATGTGTTAGCCTGCGACCTCGAATTTTGATGGGTTCGTTAATTTGATTTGATCACTTTGTAATTAAATCCCTTTATTGTTCACTCTTGTTTAGACTTTTGTAACTTGAAAAGAGCCACAAACTTTTTTATGGAATAATACTAATATTATTATTATGACTTTATTTAGGTGTTAAGTCATATATATTTTGCCAGCCAAAGGCCTGCTAATTGGGGACATCATTTCTACCACTCTAAGGTGGACGGAGACTTTTTACATGATAGACAAATACACACGCAAACACAGAAGTCTACGCGGGCCTACGGTTTAACGTCCTTATCCGAGAAGACGCGAAAGTCTAACCATTTGCAGATGTTAGAGCAAAGGCAGCACCCTCTCCTCAATTATTTTAAAACCCTGAGTGTTGGTCCTGCCGGGAATCGAACCCGAGCCTCCCGCACGATATACTGGCACCTTACCAACTAGGCTAACCAGGCAGCGGTGATGAATTGAATTGAATTGAGTTGAATTGAATTGAATTGAATTGAATTTTGGCGGTAATAAATAAATTAAAAAAAATAGTCGAAACCGAGAACATCTCACGCAACTAGCAATTTTTTGTGACCTGTTGGCAAACTTAATAACATGTACTGGGCTAATAAATATTGCCTTAGAAATTTTTGGCTTCAGATAGAGCGTTTCCTACTTTATACCAAAGGATATACCTTTTTTTAAAAAAAGAAAAACTTGTCAGAAGTTTTTCTCTGTAATTGTAAACAACTTAAGTGAACAAAAATAATAAATGATCAGTGAAAAGGTTGTTATCACCAATCACAAACGACTGCGCAAGCCTTTTCAAATTCTAAGCTCAATTTTATTTTTTATTATTCATTCTTTACCTAAAACTGTTTGCTATATAATGAGGAATTGCCTTAATGACTAGATTGTAAACAGCTTTCTATATAAGTTTCTTAAAGCCATTTGAGTTACTAACTAGGCAGGTTGAAACGCATGTAGTTTAGAGGAAATACGAGTGTAGTTCTAAATTCAGCTGCCAAGTTCAGTGTCCCAAGACAGCAGTGTAAACATCAAAATTGAATTGTTTTGGTTGGACAAGATCGAAATAATGAATTAAATAAGCAAATTTCAAGGACGAATAATTTTTAAAAGGAAATTGAAACTATAGCTTTGAAACAAAATCAAAATCCATTTTTAAACTCAAATTTATCTTTGTTTTGATTTAAAGTTATTATTGGAAGATGCGTGTTTTATGTAGTTACTTTCTCATACTCTACATGATCCTTTAGAATTTTAAATATTGACTTTGTAATCTTAATTAGTTTGACCCTAAACACTAATGGCAATCTGACCTGATCAAATAATGGTGACTTTATTTTGGACTATAAATTATCCTGGAACATCTTCCGTGTGCACAAACGTAACCAAAATTTGTTTAATATATTACTGAAAATTATTCCATTCATAAACACATTTGTTATAGGTTAGAAGTTAAATACATTTTTACTAGAACGATTATCCATGCTAATGACCTCCTAACTCATAGGCGGCGGAAGTGGGGGGGCCGGGGGGCACTGGCCCCCCCAATAATTTGGTTGGGGGGCCTGGCCCCCTCAATAAT
>JANCMA020556693.1:0-10115 GCA_024336925.2 Zoanthus solanderi
TTTTAGAGTTCCTCAGAATTTTCTCATCCAATTTTTTCTTAATTGGACAGCATGGAGTCCTATTACCTATACTAATGTTACAAATCCCAGTAATTTGCATATGAAATAAGTCACAAATCATAAATGTTAATTCAAATCAGAACAGGTTAAAACTTCGTTAAAAACTTTGTTAGTAGATTTTGAGCTTTTGCCGCGTAGAAGCTGTTCAATTTCTTCTTCAGTTCTTGTTTGAAATTATTTAGCTGCCATGATTTGCTTGACGCGGCTAGCCACATATTTGACCCTGTTTCAAAGGTGAACGACTTGATCACGTGCGAGACGAGAGTCATGTTTTGTTTTCTTAGGGAGTTTGTGAGTTTTGTTCGCCCGAGGGAGTTAATAAATTTTGACACGTGACCTGTTCTCCTCCAATCGGAAAACAAATTTGTGTTGGGATGTATAACAACACAATTTAATGCTTCGTTGCAGTTTACATTTTAAATACCACACACAGTAGTTGAAGGGAAACAAACATTTAGTTCCGTATCCGCACCTTGATATTTCAATTGACATTACAAATTTTCAATTCTTTCTGTATGTAGTAATGTACTGTGTAAAATGAACAGACCTAGGATATTGATGACATCAATCTATACAAGAATTTTGACACTTGTGGTTCGCACAAAAAGTTCTTCGTAGTAACTGTGCCTTGACTAATTGCTATTATTTTTGATTTATAAAATGTTTTAAAATCAATTATTCATCTATTTAGTTTTAGATTGAATTGTTTGTTGTAAGTAATTAACAGAATTTGACAGATGTGAAATAGGGAGAAAATTGGGCAAAGTATTTTTCAGTCAGTAAGTTTGAATGTGAGATAATCAATAAAAATATTTATATTTGTTTACATTTCTGTGTACAAAGGATTCTATTCATTTTCATATTTATTCTTGCCATCCAGAGCAGTCTGAAACCTCTGCAAAAATTTACTTAAGATCAGGAGTCCATAAGGGGGCGTGGACAAATAAAAAAAAAATTCAAATAACGTCCAATGGACGTTACGGGGGGAGGGGGTTTTGCCGTGGACGTTATGGCAAAATTTTTTTAACATCAAACAAACTTATGCCTAATTTCAAAAGTAAGCATTTGTGGAACACTCGATTGTGAAATCAACGGAAAACTGATAGTTTCAAGAGTCAATCATAGGTCCACATATATATGTTCATATTGTTCCATTAACGGGAGTCCTCTGCCACAAGAACGTTTATATACAAATCACTGGTAACATCCAAGGTGCTTCTTGTTCACAGATACAAGTTCTTTTTCCTATATGGCAAGGATAGTTTCGATCTTAGTTTGAAATTAACATCCTTGCCATCTATTGGCAGTGCTTCATCATCTTGAATAAATAAACAATGCTGTATTTCAGTCCATGTTGCCACTTGCAGATGAATTAGCTGTGGCGCAATCTACACGTGGTCATCACTGAGTACAGCGTGACGTTAACTGTCAAGTACTTTATGTGTCAACATTTATATAAATAGATCGACTACATGCGTGTTTTACGATTAAGTGCTACTTTATACTCCCGCTACGTATTTTAAAATACAACAAATTGGGCAACTATTTTTTATTGCCAACATAAGCTCCAGCTCCTATATGACAATCACGATTGAGACACAACTGCAATCACATTCAAATCTGCTTTTCTGTGCGCATTGCACGTCAGGTATGAGACATACTGTATATATTTTCAGGGTGATTTTGCGACTGTGCGATACTGGTTAATACAGTAGCTTGACTTTTAGCAATATAAACAAAAGTATGGAATGGACGTTATTGGGGTCTCACGATAACCTCCATTGGACGTTAATTAAAATTTTTTTGATTTGTCATGTCACGACGTTTTCACGGACTGGTTTATTTTTATACCGCTATTCGCGGGAAATTTCAAGTGAAGTTCCGGTCCTCGGTAATATGATACAACGAACCGGTGAAAAAAAATGGCGGCCAATTCATTTTCCAACTCATCTTCTCTTACACTGTCCTCTGATCTACTGAAGTCTTCAAAATCTTCATCTGAAACGACACTTAAATTACTGGAGGAATCAGACAATTCATCCTCACTGCTGTCCGCCGTTTTGGTTTCGCTTTGATGGTAATACAAACTTCCGGTGACGTCAACGATTAAGTATGGACGCATGCGATTGGTCTGAATTCGCGGGAACTATGAACTAAAAATAACTCGGTTTGTGAAAATGCCGTGACACCAGAACATGGGAATTGCTCGCTCCAACTTATGGGCTCCTTTAAGATTTAATTCTCAGTGAAAAAGGAGATTCAGTGAAAATTAGTACCACAATTTTAGCCATATAGCCCTAATAGCTTAATCAATTGAAAAAATACTTAAAATTATGCGAGAAGTGACAGCATTTCGGAACTTCTTTCTTATTGCCCAAGGCCCAGCCCTCTAACAAACTGTTAAGTTGCTAGAGTGGTTAAAACTTCTGTAAATTACAGTTCCATGATCGCAGATTGTACAATGTATATAAAGTAAAGCTGGAAAGCTCTTTTGATTAACATTCTGAGACATTTTATTACTTTTTTTTTTTCCTCATCTTTTTGAAATGTCTTGAATTGTTGTATTTTTATATTATATTGAATCGCATTGCATTGCATATGTTGTATTATTTTTCTTTATGTCCCAACTCCTGACTGGAGTATCGGGCCTTTTATCAAATTTCCGCTTCATTTCCTTCTGTCCTTGGCCACTTGTTCCGCCTCCCTCCATGTCTCAAACCCCATCTCACGTCTCTCTTTCTTTCTACTGTTCTCCTCCATGTCTCCTTCGGTCGACCTCTTTTCCTTTTCCTCTCTGGTGCCCATGTGATAGCTGTTGTCGGTAACGAATCTGGTTCCATTCTTAAAACATGTCCTAGCCATTGCCATCTTCGGATTTTCACTTATTCACTTACTCTTGTTGATCCTGTTTTCGTTCTTACTTCTGCATTTGTTATTTTCATTGACCAATGAATTTTGAGAATTTTTCTTAGACATTTCTGTTGAAATATGTCAAGCTTATCTTCATCACTTTTTTTCATACGCCAAGTTTCACTCCCATAGAGGAGGACGTTCAATAGGGTTATTTTTACCTTGTTTTTATAATTGCGTTGTCCGTTGTGCAGCGTACGTTTAGTATTGTAAAGGATTAAAAAAACTCCTTTACTTTTTGCAAAACAAAATTCAATCATTACTGTTTAAGTATTTTTGTACTTTTAACTTAAGTTGTACCTTTTTATTCTTGAACCTACTTTTAGTTATTTCTCTTTTATTATAATTACTTTAGTTAGAATTGATATTATTCACTAGTATCATTGCTATTATTATTATTTTAGTAGTATTTGTTGTATAGTAGTAGTAGTTGTAGTAGTAGTAGTAGTAGTAGTAACAGTAGTAGTAGTAGTAGTAGTAGTAACAATAGAAGTAGTAGTAGTAGTAGTAGTAGTAATAGTAGTAGTAGTGGTAGTAGTAGTAGTAATAGCGGTGGTAACAGTAATAGCAGTTAGTATAGTGGTAGTAGTAGTGTTGGTGATAGAAGAAGTAGTATATTAATATCATTGTTTTTTTTATGAAAGTTGCTGTACATTATGATATCTTCTTTTTTTCTTTGTGAAAAGTGTTTTCCATTCCAAAAAGCTTGTGATGTTCTCTATGAGGTATAACTATGACTGGAACGTGGGCATGATGAACACAGTATGTGCTAACGCTGCCCATGACAGTACGACGAATACGGCCTTGACCACGTGACCCCAGGATTATTACGTCGACGTCTTCTTCAATAACAGTTTGGCAGATAACGTTTTTAGGTTGACCGGATTTTAACATTGTCTTAAAATGAAGCTGAAATATAAAACTCAAAATCAAAATTTTGGTCTCAATCAAATTCTAAATATATTGTTAAAGTAGTTCACTTCTAAGTTATTAAAAACTGAGAAGCGGGAAAAGGGCTAACGCTGAATGGAAGTGAGAGGTTGAGATGGGGGAGAGGTTGAAATGGGGGCTAGCATACTAGAGGGGTGAAGAGGGGGTAAAGATGAAGTGGAGATAAAGTGAGTGAGGTTGGGAGAGAAGTTGAAGCGGGGGTAAGGATAGGGGAG
This sequence comes from Zoanthus solanderi, assembly GCA_024336925.2. Lineage (NCBI taxonomy): Eukaryota > Metazoa > Cnidaria > Anthozoa > Zoantharia > Zoanthidae > Zoanthus > Zoanthus solanderi. Next base: position 4,137 of record JANCMA020556693.1, read on the forward strand.
AGGTTGAAGTGGGGGTTAAAATGAGGGAGGGGTGGCAGTTAAAGTTAGGATGGGGAGGGATAAAGTTGGAGTTAAGATGGAGGAAGAGTTGAAATGGGGGTTTGATGGCTTTCAATCAGTACAGAACTCTCCAGAAGTCTTGCACTTAAATACTGTCATTGTTGTATCAACTTCTTCACACTGAAGATAGCATATGCAAATGCCGAAACATGTCTGTGTTTAAACTCAAAAGTGTTGTGTATTTTCTTAAAGTATTTAATAATAGTTGTTAATATATAATAACTCTATCATTACAATAACAAGAGAGCATGTGCAATGACGATCTTTGTCTAGAAGCCAACCTTCCAAATGAAATATATGATCCAGCAAGAAAAAAAGAAACTTTTTACACACTTACGTTGTGCGCCTTGCACTTCTGAGTGTAGCTGCTTATCAAACTATTTCCACGTTTTTTGATGTCCCTGATATCTTTTAACCAGTCTTCATAATAGGCGTAAGCAAAGGAATCTAGAATAAAGAACATCAACTAGCTGACGGAGTTTTCATCTAGTTCAACTTCACTTCTACATTTTCGGTTTATAGCTGAATCTGACTTTTGAGCCAGGCTGGTTTAGTGGAAACGGTAAATCCCAGCTTAATGACTCCATATCAAAAACTGGGCTCTCATTGCAACTCCCCAGTACTTGGGCTGCGGTATGTCAATCTCAAATTTACCCTCTTCGTGGGTACTTCGGTCTTCCTCCTCCGGCGGGTAGAATAGTTGCCAATAGATTACATATGGGTAAGAATTTAGGCAATTATTAGCTACTTTATATATGTTTTAAAGCTTAGATCTAATCGAGTTTATCCTTTGCAGTTCAGTTTCTACTGCACAAAGGAGGATTGGCATTCCAGTTATCAAACTGGGCCCGGTTGTTCAAAATACGATTAGCACTAACCCAGGGTTAAATATTTAACCCACAGTTTTGTTCCCAACCTCTTAGAGATAGATTTGGTCTGTAAATTTGTTATTAACAAGTTTTTTCCTTGGAAAATCTAAGCAGTACTTTATAAGAACCGCAATCTTTTCCTGAGAGAAGCAAATGCTGCCGTAATTTTTGCTTAACCCAGGATTAAATTTAACCAACCTTTGAACAACTCAGCCCTGGTATACATATCCATTGTTTTCTTCGGTTATTGTGATCGATTTGTATCGCAGTTATTAGAAATGATGATATGAAACGACCGCTTTGTCTTTGTGCGCAAGTTTATGTTTAAGTTATAACTTTGTTTTTTTTACAGAGATTTTGTTTTGTGTCGTTGCTACTGACGGCGCTGCCGATTTAAGCACACACTAGACACAGTATTTCACGTTCATCATCGGCAGACCTACTATAAAAAATGATCTGTACCTAGCTTTTGAAATAGTTTATCTATAAGCACGTGCCAATGTAAAGGAAAAACAAACACTACGAAGATAAAAACATATTATTTTGACAATAATGATATCATGCAACGCTACTGCAGATGTCATGGATTCTATCCCGTTTAAGCGTAAGTTCACATTTTAGTTATCTTTTGCCAAGGCTTAAATCACTAGGATGGTTTCATCAATGATACTGGTTTTTCTATTGTTAGGGGGAATTAGCTCAGATGTTTTCTTCTTTTTTTATTTGTTGCTCTGCTGGCCTCTGCCCCTGGTCTCTAAGACTTAGGCAATGCAAATGACCAACCTGCTCTTACAAGAGCCTCAACAAAAAGAGGCAAAACCGATGGACGCGTTTTACCATATCAATTGCTAACATTAGCCGCAACACAAAGGGTCACCTCGTCATCATGCACGTTGCTAAATGACACCTTTTTCTATTTGTTTGGAATTATTGACAGCTAGTCTTGTACATAAAACGTTTTATGTAGAATTCAGAACAAACACAAATATAACAGAAAGCGCAATCGATTACGTACAGGGAAGAGCCTCGACAGGTTTATACGGCAAACTTTCTTGAACATGCACAAGGAGTACTAGGTCATTTGGCCGGTTAAACTGCTCAGTGTACCCTGAAAAAAAAAGAATCACCGTTGTAATGTTTCAGTGAGTTTACGGTAAGTTTGTCAGGGGCAGATCCAAGGAAGGGGAGGCCAGGAGGGCTGGTGCCCCCTTCCTTTTGGGAAATTCCTGATGTATTTGTATATGTGTTAAATTAAATATCATATCATAATTTATATCATAATATAATTAATCAAATATGTTTTACTTGTATCGTATTTTTTTCATAAAATTCATGAAATAATGTAAGCAATAAAGCCCATAAATGGAAGCGTTTCATCTCTCAAGACCTTAACAGGCACGTTGCTTAAATTATGTAGAGTGAGAAACTTAGTTTAAGTTAACATGTCATTCAACTCATACAGCAGTAAATAATTGGGACCCTAAACATTCTCATATATTGTGGTTACAGTTATATTTTAATTTACATTTATTTTTGACCGGAAATGCAGTTTCAACAGTCCTGCAGAATTTTCCCGCCATTTTGTAGTTGGAATTCCCCCCATCCCTTTGAAACTTTTTGGATCCGCCCCTGATCATGGGCACTAAAGTCCTGTTCGTAGCATTCATCACTTAGATCTACTGTACATAATAGTGAGCCTCGATAGTAGCAGCCTTGAACAGCTGTTTTGGCCTTTTTGGGCTTTATCAGCATGCCATAGCTAGCAAACCGGCTCAGGTTCCCACAGAAGAAAATTAAATAAATTAAGTAAATAAATGCTTGTGAAATGTGGCTAATTTGATAAAACCTAATTATAGATAATATGTGCATGCTAGTAGCTAAGTTGTAACTTGAAGTAACTAATATGAGCAGTAAGGCCATGGAGTTAGTTAGTTGATTTATTTTTGTTTTAGATAAAAAAATGGGGAAAACCTCAAAACTTTATTTGGAATGAAGCATATCAAGCATTGTTTGTTTTTCAAAGAGTTGGTAAGTAAAATATTTTTTAATCATAATTTATTGTAAGTTGTAGAAATTATTATTAGTAAATTCTGACTACAATCGACTGTCTAACAGGTAAAATTTCAATGAGCTGAACTCTCCTAAACAAAATGTACTCCTTAAAGATTTCACTGATATTTCTGGCTTGCATGAATTTCGGATCACTCTTCAACAGCGAATGACTAACAATCTAGAATCTTCTAGAACAGAATTACATCAAATTTTCTGAACAGAAAGATCTAGAAACAAACAGAACAATAAGAAACTGTTAGCACAAACTATTACACAATGGAACAATCGAGAACTTTCTGACTCTCAAGAACAATCTGGAAAATTCTAAATTGCCTAAATTATGATGAAATTAAACTAGGTAAATTAGCCGTAACAATTAGATACTGTCAGTAGAACCCTATGTTTTATCAAAGTATAAAATCTAGAAAAAGTGTGTTTTATTCATTTGTTTTTCATTACTTGGGGCATGTAGAATAGATCAATAATTTATATTCTAAAGCAAATGAAGACTAATTTATTAATGCTCCTTACGACTCAATTTTAACGTTTACGGCACTTTTCACAACATTGTTTCAATTATTATGAAATGTTAATTGATTGATTGATAGGGGTAGACCTCGAAAGACTTGGTACCAATTCATGGATAGGGCCAGACCAAATTAATGTGTTGGAGAATGGATTCGACTGACTCTCATTTTTCCCAAATGCGAAAAAAAAAAAAAGAAAAAAAAACAAGTGTGATTGTTTAGTGTTTAGTTGCTCTGCTTGACGATTTCTGTCTCACATTATGCAATTGAAAACGTTTAAATTAAATAGAAGCTAAATACCTTCGTATCAACTGCATAAATAATGAAGTGTTTTCTACAACTGCCGTTTGTCGGTAACACAATTGTTTATAAAGTCTTTGGTGACAGTGGTTAGTCACGTTTTTAAAACTGTCATGTCATAAAATTGACCTAAGTTATAGCTGTAAAATCTGAGTACCAAAAAAATGTGTTTTAAAAAAACAGAAAATATTTGCGGTTTTCTTTTTTTCTTAAAACAGACATTGCCCCAGTATGTTGATTATATGCATCATTTGATGCTTTTAAATTTGGTTTCGAAGAAATAATCAGTCTTCTAATATTATGTCTCCTACTTTATAATAATAATTTATAAGGACTGATCAAGGGAACTGATGAGTTTTTGTGTAAACATTCCTAGAACAATTTTTCAAGTTTGCTGCTGTTGTTAATGAGTGCTAATGCTCATTAAAATTAAACGTCTTGAGTATTCTTACCTTTTAGCAACAGATTACCTACATTGGATTTTCAGTGTTTCGACACATGGCATGACACGGATCTGATTTATGTAAATTACATATATTTTTTTTTATTTTAATTTTTTTCTTACCGACCGTCTCGAATTATTTTGAAAAAAAAATCTGTTTCTCAGCAAATCAATTTGATTTTACCTAGTGATTTAAAATCTCTGAAGATTGATCGTGATCTGGCACAAAATCGAACTGAATGGAAGATAGCCATTAAGAAATCCGTCTAACCCATGCAAGCATTGAAAGTAGATGTTTAAAATGTGAATGGTGATGATGATGATAATGATGACGATGGTGATGATGATGATGATTATAATGGTGATGATGATAACGATGATGATGATGATGGTGGTTATAATGGTAATGATGATGACGATGGTGATGATGATGATGATGATGATTATAATGGTGATGATGATGACGATGATGATGATGATTATAATGGTGATAATGATGACGATGGTGATGATGATGACGATGATTATAATGGTGATGATGATGACGACGATGATGATGATGATGATGATTATAATGGTGATGATGATAACGATGATGATGATGGTGGTGGTTATAATGGTGATGATGATGACGACGATGATGATTATAATGGTGATAATGATGACGATGGTGATGATGATGATGATGATGATGATTATAATGGTGATAATGATGACGATGGTGATGATGATGATGATTATAATGGTGATGATGATGACGACGATGATGATTATAATGGTGATAATGATGACAATGGTGATGAGGATGATGGTGATGATGATTATAATGGTGATGATGATGACGACGATGATGATGATGACAACGGTGATGATTATAATGGTGATAATGATGACGATGGTGATGATGATGATGATGTTATTACTCAGACTGTTGTAAGTCATTGCATTAATAAAGGATTTCATGGTTTCCTTTTCAGGAGCTGTTTTGTATTATTATTTTTACAAGCGAACATCGCTTAGGCTTGGTGATCCAAGATTTTATAAGGACTCAGAATGGCTTAGACAAGAATTTGCAAGAACTCACTGAACAAGCTTTGTGTTTTAGTAAGGCTTAATATCATTCTCACTTGCAAAACCTAAAAAAAAATCCAATGCACATAATAACGTTGTATTGGAAAAGATATAAAATGTCCTTTGAACCGAGAAGACTTGAAAGGTCTTGCTAAGAAACCATTATAAAACAAGTCAACAAGTCAACTTAATTTTATTACTATGGCCGTTTTTATGTAGATGGTGTACAATATGGCAGTAGATTTGTTCCTACAACATCTAGTGCAGGTGTTACTTTACTTAATGATCCCAAGACCTTTTATAAGCAACGTTTTTCTCCTTACATAGTCTGCAACTCGAGATTTTATTACGACTTCACGATGGACAAAGTGTGTAATGTATTAAAATTTTAATACATTCAAGTTTTAATCGTATGGTGTGAAGAGCATGCGCTTTAGGAGCCAGGCTAGTTTTGGATCATAGCGTAATCAAGCATCAGCTTAGCAATCATGATCAGCGAATGATCAAAATCAAAGCTTGCAAACCTTTTAGAAGTGAAGACGTAAATTACTGTATACTAGTGCAATTATCAGGGTTCCCGTGGGGCATTAAAAGTCATTAAAAGTCATTATGAGTCTCTTTGCAAATTTAAGGCCTTAAAAAGGTCTTAAATTTGGTA
>JANCMA020556793.1:0-10112 GCA_024336925.2 Zoanthus solanderi
GAAGATAAGCATGGCTTTCTGGTTATCAGCGAGTTCAAGCTCCTTGCGTTTCTCTGTAACAAACGGGAATACAATCTTCTCTAAGTGCTCGATAACTTTGTCTTCATTACTCCAGTGATTTGGAGTAAAAGTCAAATTAAAGCCATCCGGAAACGTGATGCCTTGCGGGAGGCTCCGAGGGGTTTTACCCTCATAAATCAGTTGCATTGGTAAAAAATTTCCAGACATTGTTACAGTGAAAGTTCCTGTAATCTGCTTTTTCTTGCCCTTTCCAACCAGTGGAACGCTCTTTGCTCCTTTGTTGTGGAGAGTGTGGCTTCCCGAACTGACATACGATAATGGTGTTTGATCAAAATTTAGAATAAGGTCTTCTGGTACCGAGTACTTTTCTTTCAGTGTTTTGATCTTTCGCTGAAAAGACAGTTTCGCCTCTTGCAAAAGTCCGGGTGCAACCGATATTTTAGCAGTGGTCGCCATTCTCATTGCCATTTTTTTTCCTTCTATCGCCATGCGGTAAAGAACATTCCTGCCCCAGTCATAACTAAGGCTCAAGTAGCCGCCATGCTCTACAAGTATCGTGCGATCATTTGCCATAACTATACCTTTAGCAATAGCATTGATCACAGGCGCAGTTACTGGGGCGCCTTTTAGTCGCAACGCTTCTATTGTTTCGATGGTTTTCGTCATCAGGTCGTCAGGTAACAAAGCTGGTCGCCCACGCTTTCTGAAACCAATCTCACTAACTGGCCCATTTACTGCCTGTTTAGCTTTAATAAAAGCTTTCTTAAAATCACTGACTGTTTGTTTAGTAATTCGCGGATATTTTCCCTTGAAGTGGCGTACTGTTTGAGTGACTCCATTCCTTACAGCATGTTCACCAATTTCGGCCCTTTCCTCTGCTGTCCACTTGATGTATTTTCCTCTCTTTGCACCTTTGTTTTCGAGTACCACGACTTCTTTTGTTACTTCTTCAGTTTCTCTTGAACTGAGATTCAAGACACTCACTTCTGCATCATTTTCTGTTGATGCTGATTGCAAAGCTTGTGAAGGTGTTTTGGGAACATTTTGAAAATAATTTAGAATAGACATCTTTTCATATTATAGTCATGGAACAATTTGAAAGAGAACAAAGCAAGTTTTAGTACGCCCAAAGTGATGAATGGTGCAATAAAGCAGACATGCGCCAGGTGCACGTGGCTGAAAGAGTTCAAAGTCCAAAGTTCAAATGCCACGCTTTCACATGTCGCAATCAGCAAAATATATTTAAAAGAGACAACTTCAATTCTTTTCTGTGCCAGGCATAGTAAAAAATTGTCAACGTGAACTAGACAGTGATCAATGGAAATTATATTAACGCGCCTTGTTGCTAGCCGCGGTTGGCACGTTTATGGTAAAATTGTATGGCAGACGCCAAAGAAAGGGCAAAAATTGTTTGCGAAGAGGGAAGAAAACGAGGAAGCTCTTTTTGTTGATGAGTACTCCGTGGCATGGATGATGAAGAGCAAAGCGAGACTTGTAGCAGATGTCGTGGGCCATGTACCACAAGAAATTTCGCGTTTCGTCTACTTTTTTGTCAAACACGGAGGTAGCGTTGATGCGACAGTTGAATTGGAAAAGTATAGACAATCGCCAATCGCAAAGGGAGGCCTGGAGATAGTCCTTAAAGCTACTTTTAGAATTGAGGAAAGCAAAAGACCTATTCTTCTTCGCCTAAAAGAACTCATTGACAAGAACTACGAGCTTAATTTAGACCAACTGCAAATGCCGCCATCCAAAGACCTAGACCAAGCAGTGCTTGATACTGAAGGGGAACTAGATAATTTTGATATGGAAGAGGACATTGTATTAATCGATGATGAAGAAGATTGACCATTTTTTTTATAGCTTTTGTTTTCCTTATAAATTGCACATTTGCACGTGGTTACAAGCTATTTAAACTACCTTAAAATTATTGTACATTTATACACACTGATGATGGCGTAAGTTACGCCGAAACATGTTTGGAAATAAAACTTCAAGTTTTAAAACTGTCATTTTGATTCTGAAAGGAAAGATCGACAATGAACTGCACTAGGAACCCAGTGCTGTACTGTTCCAGTAAATTCTGTTAAATATTCATCAGCGAAAAGTTTTGTATTAGAGTTCTAGCTATATCATGCCTATACCTAAGTTATGTAGTTACCCGAGAGTGAATAAATAAAGTTAACACTGTGCGGTAAAATTTTCGGACGGTTAAAATTTCGGACGCTTAAAATTTTCGGACGGTTTTATTTTCGGACGCATTTTTGTCCGAAATTAAACTCGTCCGAAATTTTTTGCGAGTAATGTACTCCCTATATATTTCTTTAGCCTCCGCTTGCCGCTAAAAGTAAAATGTTGAATGCTCAGACTTTAAAATTTACGGGATAATTTCCGGGTTAGGGTTAGGATTAGATATATAGAAAATAGGTGAGATTTTTATGCATAAACTGTTTGCATAATTAAGTACGCTCCAATACGGAAATTTTTATCAAAATATCATTAAAACACCGGAAATGGACAGATGTTTTGAAATGGCGCGGAATATTAGACTGCTTGATATTTGAAACGCTTTTTATCATCACCATGCGAGGCGGCAGCATCATAGAGCCGATGCACGTGTAGCTATATATAGATTTAACTGGGAGAAAAAATCTCGAGATGTAAGGTAACTTAACAATAGATTTTTGTGTGAGCCAATCACAGCACGAAACATTTTTAGTGAACAAACAGCGACTTATTCATTTTATCAAAGACTTTTTATCTGACAAGTGTCGGAACTGATGAAAATGTTTAAAAGAGAGCGCCAGTTCTCAGTATTTGCAGAACTCAGTTCTGTCGTCCTCGAGCTTTTGTTTTGCTCGTTGGCACTTAGCTATTACTAGTTTGACTCAATTTGTGTTACTAATACAGCTTTGTGGGTACTGCCTTCTGGGAAGGCAATAGCCATATAGTCATCGAGTGGATTCCGATTGTAAGGGCATAAACCCACGTGATTCCGAAAATACTTCGTAGCCAATCACCAGATATCGTTCGGATGTCATATAATTTTGTTTTAGCCGACTCTTAACGTTGGAGATCTAGACATTGTTTTGTGAGTGTTAAATAAGCATATGGCGGTTTGTATTTCAAAATTACTCAAAATTTTTAAAAGATTAGGATTTGGAAAGTAACAGCGAAACAGAGAATGAAACCATTATGAAGCCAAAGACGTGTGAAGTCGAAGATGTTTCCTACTGTACTTCAAAGGAAAACATTCCGCCGGTTGTTTGTCAGACAAACGGTAAATTTCGACCTCAAAACGTTAACGGTTTCGAAATTATCTTCATCTTAGCAATCCTTGAATTTCTTGTTACTTCAGTGAAGCTAATTAAGAGAAAAAATGACGATAGAGATAAGGATTTTTAAAGTTAAAAACTTGGCACCTCCGCTCAAAATCTGAAATTTACTTCTCAAATTTACATAATGGCAGTTTGACAAATCGCGGTCCATCCTTTGTGCCAGGAAAGTACTTTTTAATGAAACGCAATTAACTACCAATATATAAAAATGAATTCAAAAGATTGTGATTTTTGTTTTTTTTTTTTGTTAAAACTGAATTTGACTCCGATTCATGATCAATTCAACAGTGTTTTTTTGTTGCTGTCACATGCAGCGATGCGTAGAAAATCTCATTCATTCACCTATATAGGTGTATTTAAACTCTCCAAGCAATTAGGCCTTTCCAGATTCTGCTCGGCAACTTTTAAGCAACTTTTAGGATTTTGAGCAACTATTTTGTCAGGGAGCAACTTTTAGGAACTTTTCGGGAACTAGCACTTTTTTGGTAATTTTTGGGCTATTTTGAATCAAAATGATGAATAACCCATTTTTTAAATAAACAAGACGCTCTAAAGAAGCGTACACTAGGTTGCCTGCTTTCTAAGTTGAAGTTTTACAGCATAAAACTGAAATTGTTTTTGAATATGATACTAAAAGTTTTCTGAATGACTATAAAAGCGCGCGTGCGAACTTACGCATCGAGTCAATGCACAGCTTGCACTCAAACTTTGACGTATAAATTATTTTCGGATGGATTGCGTTAATATTGTACCACTTACCTACAGTGGAACCCCGCCTTACGACCACCTCGTTATTACGACCACTTTTTTTGGGCCCGGCAAAAAGCCCATACATTTTCTTATAAAAACACCCCGTTAATGCGACCTCCCCGTTTATGCGACCAACGATCACTTTTTTAATTCCCGAAGTGCATTTTTCTTTGTTTTTAACCTCGCTAATACGACCACTAACCCATGCGTACAAATTGCAATAGGAAATGCATTGTGAAATTATGACAGTTTTTATGTCACATTGTTATCTTTTTAAAGCATTAAGTCATCAAAACAGAAATTGATACTTTTGAAACAATAACTTTTTTAACTAAAAGTCACTAATTAGCTAGTGTTGACATAACATCAAAATAATTAAATTGTTCTCTCATCATGGACAAAGACTGAAAAGATTTAAAGCCGGTTATCTGGTTTTTTTTTCTTATTATCTCCTGTTTCCGGTTGATCTTGCTCAAATCGCCGTTTCTTTCCAGCATTTTTTTCCTCACTGAAAGTAGCTCTTGTAAAAACTAGGTTGTTGAAATAGTTCTGTTTCAGAGTTAAAAAATAATTTTATTATTTGAATGCTATTTAAAGGCTTCAGAATAGTTGTGAAACATGTGAAGCACGGATATGCTTTAAATACACGTTAATTAAAACATGTTTGCCACGAAATATAACCCTACCCCGGTAATACGACCACCAACGGGCCAAAATAAAGTGGTCGTATTAACGGGGTTCCACTGTTCATGGTATGAAAGAACACTGTTCAGCACATTCCAGCCAAACGATTACAATTAAAGGCTGACACACTTCTAAATACCTTAGTATGACTTAAGAGTGCTGCCAAGTAATAGCAGTCCATCCAAGTTTAGTTAAGTTGCTGTTTAAGAACCAAGCATGTGGTATTCAGGAAAGTATCATGACGTAATTTTCTCAACTGAAATCCACCAAAACGATAGGAACATAATTTACCTGGAACAACAATTAGCCTTCCATTTGCCTGAAATGTAAAGAATAAATTTTATAATACTATGCAAGTCTATAAATTACAATAAAGTATGTACCACGATAATTTCAAAGAAACGTAACAACCACTAAAACTTCTGTAAAATCAACTTGATTGAACATTATCGATGGTTTCTGGTAAACTAATCTTTTGTTGGCTAATGGACATAATTTAGAGGAGGTATAGAGTTTTAGGTTTTGGGAAGTAGTTGTAATGTCCTTTCCAAGAATTTTTATACACATGGAGGGTTCAATCTGGGTGCTATAGAATGGATGACTTTCCACTGCTCTCCCTTTTAGCCAAGCCAAGCCAAGAAAAAAAAACTACTATGTTTTGCTCGCAATGTATCGTGTACTGCCATTTAAAGTATATGAAATTCGATGTAATCATTTCTTCTAGATGGTTCCTTTTGGCCTATTCCTAAGTTAACTTAGCTTGATACCTTATGTGTAAGGTTAAATCTTCCCCTTCCCCATTCTCACCAATTACAAAGGCCCGCACTACTCCTGTCATCTCAACATTACAAAGTGTTCAAGCACTAATATAGTTTGCATGGTAGCTTTTGTACCTTTTGAATAAGGTGATGTAAAATAGGTAGTCCCTCCAGAGCAGACGATTCTTGTCCACTTGTTAAAAGTCTTTCAAACCCAAGTTCAATAAGTTGTTCCAATGCTTGGTTAGCATCTGAGCTCATATCAAATGCTAAAATAAAAGAAATACTGACTGGTATAAGACTAAAATAAATATACATGTGTATTCAGATTATAATTTCCCAAACAAACTAAAATTAGTTTTACAATTACTCATTATCTTTTGTGGGAGCCTGAGTCAGTTTGTTAACTATGACAAGCAGGATTAGGCCCCAAAAGGTCAAAAGCAGCTGTCTATTCCTGCTAACATTCAAGCTAAGCTCACTATTAATTATAATAGCGTTAAGGGTTATCACCGCTTCCAACGTGACCTTAGTGCCCATTTAAGTAGTTTCATTAATAGTTGGCAAGTAGCATGCTTGAGCTATCTGTACTTGTTGTCTGCCATTTAAGCCACATCCCATAAGCGTTATGCTTTTACCATTAAAACAATAATTTGGATACAACAATTAAAAAAAATGATGGGCATCAGCCATAATCAGTTTTAACTGATTATGCAGTATTACCAACTAATGCTAGCTAGTGAAACTTATAATCGCTTATTTATTTCATAAAATTTAAATACATTCGTCACAGGTTTCCATAAGGCAAACGTCTCAATGAATGACAAGTGATTAATTATCAATAATTGCGACATTTTAAAGTTGTTTTCTGTATTATTTCCTATGCATTCTTTAATTAAGGGTTAGTGCACACCCTCGTACCCAGTGTTTTCGTTTCCCTTGACCAGCGGTCGGGAACCAGCGACCCCAGAAAAATTAATGAGATCTCCGAAAATATCGGACTTGCGGTCGAATTGCGCTAGCATCATTTGGTAAAGAAATTAATAGAATTAAACAAAAACAACTTGCCATTCATCCAGTAAGTCTTGGATGGTCTGCCAACGGGTTTTTAATTTACCAAACCATTTCGCGGGAAATCAATAGTAATAGTAATGACCAGGTAACAGGATTAAGAGCAACAGGGCTCAGGGCAAGCTGAAAACGGATCATGTGGCTTCAAATTGCCAAGTCCAAGATATGGAGAAAGTTTATGTTTAGGTCATCAGAGAAATTATGAAAATTTCTCGAATCAACGCCAAATTGAATGAAGACATTAACAGAGGCGATGATTGTGAATGTGTTGCAGATTTTAAAATTTGGAGTTGCATCCTTGGTCGAACAATCTGGGAATCAGGTTTCAGATATGGCTTGATCTTTGTTCATCTCTTATGAAAGCTGAGGGGATGTAATTTTGCTGAGACTGAAACAACCATTTATTAAGGAAATTTCTACTCGAAGAATTCTTAGTGCGACAATGCGAAACATAATTGACAACTTCTATAACAAAACCCATCTGCTTATATTTGATATTGTATTCAACTTGCTACAGGTCTTCCGATTTTTACCTAGAAATTTAAAGATTACCATTGAAGTTTATGGAGGCCCGTTCTAGTCAAAAGTGAAGTGTTTTAAATTATGCTAGATCAAATTTTGTTTGTAGCTAAACTTACTATTTTGTGTTCCTTTTTAACTTTTTTAGAACGCCAAATTAATCTATATATTGTTATGCGATTTATTTTTGTGTGGGGTCTGTAAATTAATTTTTGTGGTATCTGCGAACTGATTATTTATAATGTTTGCAAATTAATTTTTGTAATGTGTCCGAATTACTTTTTTCTTTGACATCTGCGAAATAATTTTTTTGCCATATAATGCACCGTGGCGTTTGTATCAGAGTAAAGTTTTCAGCAACTCTCCAGTAACAATCGGAGTTAGTTGGACTGATAAAGACGATCAGGACTGTATTTTCATAATCTTTATTCTGCACTTTCGACAATCAACAAATTCAGTTCACAATCACAATTATCTAACAATCTCTCATTTTGTTACAATCTTCTACCGGTATATATAACGCTAAATCTAAGCTAAATACATGCTGGTATTTACAATATTTCCGCTACATTACGTGTGTAAGTAAAAACAAGCGCGTACAAATTCACTGGGAGTGTTGGAATTTCCCTTACGCAAGTCCCTTCATGTTTATGCCGTCATGTACACTGTTTGTTGGTCACGATCGATTTTATTATAGATCGCGACATGTTTTGTTACAAGAGCTCTGTTTAAATTATCGCCCTAGGGCTAAAATAGTTACACGTTCTGTGTCTCAAATTACATTATTACAATCTACTATAATTACTTTTTGTTTTATGTCCACAGTACGACCCGCAATACTATATTAAAAATTACAGTAATAAAATGTTGATTTATGCAGTTCTTTATCTCCGTGATGCATTTACACTGATTATTTAAGACTAGGTACTAAATCTTGTTTTCCCGCGAAATGTAAAATAACTTCGAAATGATGGAATCTCTGGAAAACCAAATAAGCGAAATTGCAAAACATGCAATAAAAGAAATTAGGTGTAATTCTGAGCTTGTTAACTATTTTAACTATTCAAGTGCAAAAGTAGTATCATAACAGAGTTCTACACTGACAGCTCCAGTTCCATTGGCATTATGGCCTAGCTCCACAGCCACAGCTTCGAGCTCGGCAACTGGAAATCGCGATAAGTCAAGAAGTTTGTTAAGTGAGTTACGCGGAAGATTTCCGACGATTCAAGGTACAAACCAACGCAGTTTGACGAACAGAAGAGGAAGTAATTATAAACAAAGGATTGGCCGTCCAACGAAAGACTCTATAGTAAGAGACATCGTAGTTGTCATTTTTTTATGGGAAAAGACGCCGACCACCCGCCACGAAAAAGTCAATATTCAGCGTAGAAATCGCGTGGTAAGTGGATTAACAATGACATAAAATGGAATGAAAAAACTTTATATAGTAGGGTGAAAGCTCAGTTTCCGGAGCAATGCAAAAACACCGAGTTCGAATTTGTAAAGAATATTACAGGAGTGCTGGTGAGGCTTACTTTAGCAGTAGGAATAAGAGTAGATGGTAACATTTTCGTCATCTGGGCCCGTATTCGTAAGGCTTCTAGCATCGGATGATGATGACAATCAGGCGTTAATTGATGAGTTTGTCAGAACTGGCTAATCGTAACTTAGTAGATACTGTTACTAGTGACAGCCCAGCTGAAGAGCCAGATAATGAACATGGGACAGAACAGGAAGAATTAGGAGTAGAAAATGTTGAATCTGCACCTCAGAATGTGCAAGACCAAAAATGAATAACAAGATGCAGATCATCTGTCATTAGCCAATGCAGTCACTGATATAATTAACCAATGCAAAATCCAGTCCATACTTTAAAAAAGGCATAAGAGAAAATTTTCACTGGAAGACAATCAGAAATTACTGATCCATCCACAGACTTGGAAGGGAAAACCAACTTCATCTTAATAGACAGGAATGGTCTATTTCACGATGCATTGCCTGAGGTGTCACTTGAGGTGAATTTCATGGCCGAAAGGCACAGGACCTCGGGATGCCAACGAAGGAATTTTTTTTTCAGGATTATGTTGAAGGAAATAAAGGAGACTGTTTGAAAATGGACTGATTGAAGATTTTCCTGAGCAGTATTATTCATCGGGAACAATAATGGAATTGAGCGTTTTACAGAATGGGAAAATCGTACCTTTTTGTCAGAAAAACAGCTCCAAGATTTCACTGATGATTCAAGGAAGCATCCACCTTGCATTATAAATCTGCGGAATGGTCTTTCTAAAGGAAGAGATTTACCACTAATGGCAAAGTGGCCTGTATTTTTATATCTTTTTAGGCCTTCTAACAGCAATGCCCTTAGTGTATAGGTATATAAAAGAGGTTTATGGAGGCAGAAGGGTCGTTGGATCCACTGACATAAACCTTAATCGCATTTTGCAATTTACATGTGGTGCTGATGAAGAACCTGCTCTAGCATTTACAATCCAACCTGAAATTAAATTTGTCTCTAGTATGGGCTATTTTGTTCTAACAGCAAACACTTGCTCTAACATTGTAAAATCGCATGTCTAAAAACATATTTGGACTTCCTCCAGATGAGGTGCTATTTAATCTGTACGATTATGCTTTTATTAGCTCATACTTTGGCGTACTTTAAATGTTCAAGTCTATGGAAAGCCCTTTATACAGATAATATCATGCTTCTAAGGGTCCTTTCATTTTTTGAGAGATTGGGGGAGGGGGGAGGAGGGTGGAATTGATTGTGTCCTTTAATTCAATTTAACATTTCACAACTATATATTAACATTTTTACGTGACTCACTTTTCTCAATTTATTTAGACAACCCTAATAAGACCTTATAGGTTCAGGTGCCCTCCATTGACAACTAACAAGACGCTCTAGGAGCGTATACTTGTGCCAGCTCGTGGATAAAATGTGAAAGCTTTTGATTTTATTGAGTTC
>JANCMA020556901.1:0-10112 GCA_024336925.2 Zoanthus solanderi
CTCAACTGTATATATTTGTAAACAGGTTCTGAAAAGCCCCGAGGGGAGAACCTGTATATCTATTGTATAGTATAGCTTTCATTGCAACTTTCAGTTACAACCTTAACTACAACAGGAATGAAGTGCTTCAGCTAAGCTTCAGCTGAAACCATAACAGGCAACTACTAGGAAAGTTCCTGATGAATAAAATACTTTCCAGATGATGTGGATTTTTGTTTTTTTGAAGGGCACCCCATGCCCAACCATCCCTCTCTACATACCTGGGTAATATCAAAAAACAGCAAAAAATAAAAAATAAATAAATAAACCCACACAATTTACCTAAAAGTTCAACTCGGATAGGAAATGGAAATTTTTACGGCTACATATTACGATTTTTCTGCTTTAACTGGCAAAGTGACAAAAAATGGATTTGTGAAGTAACTTGGTAGCATCGACATAACTCTGTACTTTTATTTTTACTACAACATCTAAAGTAAAAGTGTTCTTTAAACATGTTTTTACTTCAAGTTCAGTCAAATGAAGAGTTACCAGAGATTTGGCTGAAATTTCATCTGTTTGCTTTGTAACTTGCTTGAAGGCGCTGGTAACAAGACTGACGTCATCCAGGGAAGTGACGTTTATATTACTCACTTGGTCAATTATCCTGTCTCGCATCTAGATTTCATAAAAAGGAAACATGTTTTTTTAACAATCTCAAAAACTGGTAAATCAACGAAGTACAGTCAAACCTGTATATGACGGTCACCCTCGGGAAATGGCCAGGTGACTTTTATATACAGGGTGACCGCTGTATGCAACTGGTTTCCTTTAAACTCCCCTTGAAATCGATAAAAATAATTTTTATGTGCAAACAATTACTCAATTTAGGTATTCTTGACAATAACGTGACCATCATATACAGGTTAAAGACAATGCAAGTGCGGATTTAGGGAGTCTAATGGGTGACCAAGTCCCGTATATACAGGTGACCGCTATATGCAGCTCAACTTAACAGTAAATATAAGGGATGATTTTTGGGATGTTGTTCAGACGTGACCATTATACACAGGGTAACCGCTATATACAGCCTTACAGGGCTGTTAAATGCAAGTTTGATTGTATAATTTAATGCGACCAAATGACCTCCCCTTTTTCAATTGTAAGTTAATACGTTGGTAAATAGATGTATTAATTTTGCCTCACGAGATAATTATGGCTGCTCAACAATTCATCAACGAGAAGGGAGTACCTTATTGGATGATAGTCGATTAAATAGAGGGGTGGGGGTACTGGTGAAGATTACGTCATCAATAAAGGAGAAAAATAAAGATTTTGCTCTTGAAAGGAGGGGGGTCAGATCACGACAACATAACCAGTAGTGGGGGAAGGCTTGCTGATGGCAATTGATGACAAAGGGGGAGGGGGTTAGATCACGACTACACAACAAACATTGTGGTAGGCTTGCTGATGACAACTGATGACAAAGGGGGAGGGGGTTAGATCACGACTACATAATTAGTATTGGGGTAGGCTTGTTGATAACAACTGAACTCAACTAAAACTTCATGAAGTAATTGGTGAACAATCTCTTAGAATTTTGAAAATAGTTCATCCAAATAAATATTTTACGGCGACCAAAGTTTCAAAAAGAATAGATTTTAATATAAAAAAAATTAAAACAGTACACAAAATCAAAAAGATTTAACCTCCGTCCTTTGCTGTTTCTCTTTATCTCTTTGTTTTTTCGCCTGCTCTTCTCTCGCTTTCTTTAGCTCCGGATCTTCTTCAGGTTGACTAGTTCCCAGGCTGTCAGTTGACGTCTGGCCGGTTGGTAACTCCCCATCAGAGGTGTCCTGGGTTCCAGCACCTGAGTTACCTGTGTCTTTGCCAGCCAGTGTGTTGAGAAAGTTACTAAGTGTAGTAATAGACTGAATGGCTTTGTCCTTATCAACAGAGGAACCAGAAACATCGCCAATATCACCCAGAATTGATGAAAGATTCACATTTTCAGGCTGTTTTACCTAAAAGTAAGACTTTTTAATTACGTTTCCATTCCACTGAACACTGCACTCTTCTATTTTTTCTCCATAAAAATTTGAGATTGAAAACTGCCCATAACGTAAGAATAATTAAGAACATACCGTATTTACTCGATTAAGCGCCCCGGCGCTTGTTTAATTTTTGTGTTTTTTGGTGTGGCACTTATTCGGGGACAGCGCTTACTTAACACACAAGCTTTTACAATGCAAATGAGGTGACAAGTTTTCTCCTTTAATGAGAATTTATTTTGCAAACTTACTTTGAGATCATTGAGTGTTAACGTAAAACTCAACACTGTGTTTTTTCTTTTTTTTTTATATTCGTCAGTTAAAATGGTCTACATGTTTGAAATTAGCACCGCATCGGCCACTGAGGTACAGCGCTTATTCGGGAGCGGCACTTAATTGGGTACATACGGTACCCGATTCTAAGATAGAGCGCATTTACCATATGAATATGTTTAAAGGCGCTTTACAAGCAAGTACAGAGTTAACCGTTGAGAGACATAGATCGTCCGCTGCAGAGGCTCACAAATATTTTATAGATTTATAACTTACAAAGCTCTCAGTAGAAGAGACAGACCACACAACATCCGGACCACTACCCTACTCTTTATGATAGAAGTGTGTGGTTCTTTCAAGTCCTCTGATAAAAGGACGGGAGACTAGGCCTTCAGTTTAACGTCCATATCCGAGAAGATGCGAAAGTCTAATCATATGTAGATGCTAGAGCAAAGGCAGCACCTCCTCAATTATTTTAAGACCCTGAGTGTTGGTCCGGCCGGGAATCGAACCCAAGCCTCCCGCACGATAGACTGGCACCTTACCAACTAAGCTAACCAGACGGCGGTTAAAGTTTATTTAAATTACGTATTACTTCATAACAATGGATAATGACATCGTCATGACGATAAACATGTAAAGAATTTAATTAATCTAATTAACTTTAGGCAACAATCATTTAAGACTTACATTTTAATTAACACTAATAATTAAAATTGAGAAAATAGTCACCAGAGCAACAGGAAACCCAGTTATCACAAATATATAATCACAAACATTAAACTGTAAGTCAAAAAATCCATAATGTCTAAATATTACGAACTTTTAAACTCTAACCAGGCACCGAAGGCTTAATGTTTTAGGTCTACCTTTGTTTGGAGTGTAATTTGGTTGCTAAGCCCCAGAGAGTCCGTAACTCTTACAAGAAGATATAGTTTATTATCATTCGCTGGATCACCGACTGGCAGCACAGAACGAGCCGAGGGGAGTGGACCCGACGATATACTAGTGACGTCTCCGTCCTTTTTATACATAAATTTGTAGGTCAGCGGTAGGTCAGGGTCAGACCAACCCTGGCACTTGATTTCAAATTGAGTTTTCATGGCATCACCAGTAACAGGGTCAACAGAACATTGCCCAGTAACAGGAGGTTTGTTTGTTTCCAATTCAATTGTAGCGTTACCAGCTTTCCCTCCATTCTTTCGGACACTAACGTATAAACGGTAGTTTTCACCTGGGCTAAGTTTGGATGAAACTACAGTCAGAAAAACTCCCGTGACCCCGGATGGAGTATTACCAGCGGGATTTTCAACAAAAATTTTTCTTTTGAAAAGCTGCCACTTATAGAGAAGTCCAGATGTACGAACGCAATCTGTGCACACTGCTCTCACGACGAGATTGTTTTCGGGATTCGTTTTTTTCTCGCAGTTGCTTTCACATCTGTGGGAGAAATGGAGAATATTTACTCTAAATACATTCGTTCATCAATTATGATACTAATGATGCAGATTGGTTGACGACTAATAACAATATACTTCCGTTTATTTTCACAAAACATTTTTATTCAGATACTGAATAGCTGTACTTCTCGATCGAGATTCGTATAACTAATTTTTTTTTGTTTCTACAAACACTGTATCATTTTTTCCTCATATTTTAGGAATTGGTAAACGGTTTAAGTTTCACAATGAACATTTTTTCTTTGTCCGTAGGATTTTAGTTATGCGTCTCTAACGTAAGTCGCTAGGCAGAAAATTTTAATTTGTGACCTGACCTGATTCATGTTTATGAGTCAAATGCGCGTGCATTTCCGACTTTTCTGACCATGAGCACCCTTGGTTTCAGCGTCCTCGTCCCCTTGACCAGCGGTCGGTAACAAGCCAGCATGAGCAGTAGGGGACGAAGACTCAAGGTACAAGATTGGACCATGAGAAGCCAGCGTTAAGCACGGGCTCAAATTAATCAGCTACTCGGTTAGCTTTTAGCTCTCCCACGCTTACCTTATTACCACTTTGGGAGGAGTTCCTGCAACAATTAAAACTCTCTGCTCAAATGAAGCCTTCCTATTCACTTTTGTTACTTCTAATCGAAAGATGTAGGTTTTTCCCTGCACCATATTGGCACTGTCTGTGATAAACACCTTCGACTCGGAAAAATGAATTAGGTAGTCGTTGTTATAGCAACCAATATAGTTTCCACTGCTATGTAAAACCTTACAGTACCATCTGAAAAGCAACCGAGGGTCACTAAATGGTGAACTGGAATCAGGATCATGGGACTGGGAACCATCAAGATTAAAACTTGTCTCATATCCGACTGATCTGTTCTCTCCCCCTTTGATGTAAGCAACAAGTGGAGATGGAAGTATTTGTACAAGATGTGAGGTATCGCCTTTTATCACACCATACACTTCTTTCACATGTTCTCCGTGTAAGTACACAGTAGCTATAATCTTGTATGCTCCATAATCTAAAGTTCGTTCTGGAACAACAATCTTTGTATTTCCCATAGCAGAAAAAACCATGCGATAATCGTCGATTTTATAAACAATGCAGCTTATTTCTTCTCTACTTGAAAGTATGCAATCCTTTGAAAAATTAACCGTCATTATAATAGGTTGATTTTTCAGAAACATTTTTTGTAATAAAGTATAGTTTTGATTTGTAATTGAAAGATTGCTGACAACACAGGGTGGTGTTTTGACTTCAACACGGATTGATTTTCGCACTTCAGATACAAAGTTGAATACGCGTATGCTTGGATAATAAACCCCTTGAACGGTGAATAGATGACCAAACTGGATCGTTTTATTAAAGTTGTGAATCTGATGAACAAAACTGTTGCCAACTCTGTCCCTGCAAACAGGTCCACCATATACAATTGGGTTAGTTGAGTCATTGACGTTAACTATAACGCACGGTTTTGTGGAAGTCTTGCCAACTTGAATGTAAAATTGTGTGACATCTCGAATATTGATTGTGGATTCTCGTGCACCAAAACTTACAGCTGATACACGTTTCTCAATGTTCAATTCTGTCCACAGTCTAAATATTTGCAGTTTGTTTTGAATTGTGACATCAATTTTAAATTTACCTGGTTCAGGAAAAAAGAAACGGAACTCGTTTACTGTTGTTGTAAATGTAGAGTTAAGTACTTTGATTTGCCATAAATATTTTAGGTCGTACATTTGTGCTGTAACTTGAAACCAAATTTCATCATTTACCTCAAAATAGAAGTCCTTCGTAAGTGCTAGCGGAGCTCTCGAACTAATGGTTTTATTTTCAAGTTGAATGAAAACTCTCAAACTTGGAGTCACCATTTGGTACACGTGGACATTTACACTCCACTTTCGCCTGCTAACTTGGTTGAAACAGTCAACAGTTGTTGTGTAAAACCCTTCTAACGTAAAAGTGTGTTCAATTTCTTGGGGCTTTTTATATTCTACTTCAAGTTTAGATGTCCTCTCGTTTCCATCACCAAACTTCCAGTGACAAGAGGCATTTGTCGGCTTATTAACCGATGTCACCAAGATTATTCTATACTTGATAACTGGATCTGCAAGCTTCACAGGACTATTTTCTTCTAACGTCACATTTCTGATCGGTTCTTGAACAACCAGGAATTGTGGTGTGGAAGCTGTTTTCAAACCCAGCTCATTGCGAGCAACTACTTTTGCAGTAAAGGTTCCTGCCTCGCTAAAAGTCCGTGTTAGAGTTAAAGTGTTATTTACAAGATCATTGTCAGATCTTAACAGTTGCTTTCCATCGCTAAAACTAATTTGAATATTTACGTGAGATCCAGATTGCATGGTAACGTCATATGCTGCTGTTCTGTTAACAGGTATATAATGGTTTCTACATCTTATTAAGAGTGTACTTACTGGAATTTGTACGTATGCCTTCGCTGAAGCGGAAGAAAAACTTTTCCTATTCAAGCAATTGACATTAACTAGAAAACTACCGACTTTTGAGTAAGTGTGGTTCTGTGTAATTCCTAAATCTGAAAAGTCAGTTTGAATCTCAAAACTATCTCCAAAATTCCAGTAACAAAAAAATGCTTTTCCTGATCTAAGACTGAAATTGAATCTGGATGGGTATCCCAGAACAACTGGTGCGACGCTCAGTGCAAGACCTTCCAAACTCTCATTTTTCTGAACGATTATCGCTGGTTCGTAGTTCACAATTTGATAGCTAACTTTGTTAAAACATTTGACGCTTACTGCATTTGTTCCAATGGCAGAGTAAGTATAATTCTCTGAGCTTGACAAAGAACGGACTTGTCTCTCTCCAAAGTTAAAATCAAATGTTACGTTAGTTCCACTTAGAATGCTAGCGAGGATTGAAACTTCCTCTCCTGTGACAAGGAAAGCTTCCTTGGCGCCTTGCTTAAGTTGATATGGCAGTATAACTGTAATGTTTAACCCTGAAACTTTATTTTGTACATTTACTTCATCTGTGATGACACTTTTGCTCACTCGATTCTGGGCTTTGACAGATATATGGTATGTTCCCGTTGTGTTATAACGGTAGGAAACGTTAAATGGACCTAAGCCCATAGTGTATGACGTCATGGTAACTGGGCTGTAGGTCTTTCCAAATGTTATGTAAAATGTCACATTAGTCCCTGAGAAATGAAAAAATGACATAACAAAGTTAGGAAGATTATAGATGAATGGCACAAAGAGAATACGTGCAATATAGACAAATAGATTTGAAAAATTTATGAACATCGCTCTAAACTAAAGGCACGGTAATACGATCAATAAAATCCTCCAACTGGTGTCGCAACATTGCTGCGAAACAGGTTGAAAAGCGATGCTGCGCGGTTTTACACCCGCCTACAAACTTGTCTCGCAGCAAAATTAGGTTGTTGCAGTTGAGTGAATCCTAACTTCTGATTGGCTAATACGAACAGGTGATTGCTAGTGACGTCATCTTGCTGCGAAACAATTTGATTTGTCGTAGTAATACTCGCAGCATCTACAGGTTTTGCTGTAAAAAGTAGAACGATCTTCTACTTTCTGCAACAACTTGCAACAGATAATTTAGATGTGTAAAACGCAACTAGTTACTGTAAAGGATTTTGTTACTCGTATGACCGTGTCTTAAGTAACCTATTTAGCTTCTAAGATTTTTCAGCCAACTATTTACATCAGTATTATTGGGGCCTTAAATGAGCTTGGAGCGAGTCAGTCTTACAGAGCGTATGGACACATTTCCAAGAGACACACAAGGCAACAAGCAAAGCAGTCAAGTTGATTCCCCAAACATAATAAACAATCTTTTGTTGAGGATACATCAGGTAAATGTCTTCAAAAGGTTACTAAACTAAGGTTTCATACAACTTTTCTATAAGTACAAGTACTGAAACATTTTTAAGCAAAATTTGCTTTTCAAAAGAATTCATGCATGGCAGACTAAACGCTGATTTATTTTGAGTTTGTACCGCGTTATAGGCAAGGAAATGAGAATTTGTATGCAACTTAAATAATTTGCACTAGTGAGTTTTTTAAAACGGTGCAGATTGAGTTCATCCTGCAGGCTCATGCTGTTTCGGTACCTTTTGAAAAAACCACTCGTGCAAATTATTGTCAAGTTGAACAAGAAAATTCGTCAGATTACTTTTACTTATACATAACTTGAAACTAATTACTTAAAAATAATAATAGTAATGATAGTAATAATACTACATAATTTGAAACTAGCATAAAATACCTTTAACAGCTTTCCATAGAAAAGTTTCCTGCTGTAGAGGGGAAACTGCCACTGGCCTTTGCGTAAAATGTAGGTTCTTTATGGGGTCTTGTACGACAATGGTTGCTTTCGTTGTGACGTTGTTCAGTTTATTGGAAGCAGTGACAGCAATTTGAAACACGCCAGCTTTGTGAAAGTAATGTATGATCGCTTTGATGGAAGTGACTGCTTTCCGTCCATCACCGAAGTTCCAGTGATAAACGGGATCTGTACCTCCGTGGGGGAACAAGCGAACTAAGACACTAGTACTAGTTGTAGCAACTGACTTAATAAGAATCTTAACATCTTTAATCGGTTCTGTGGGTTTGAGAAAAAAACAATATTAAATGGATTTCCTCGTTTTACTTTTAGGAGTAAACTAGCCAATAAAAAATTGCATGAAAGTCGTAGGAAAGAAACATTTCATGTTTCAAAATTTAATTTTTTTTATGATAATAAAATAAGATAAGATAATAAAAGCGAGTTAGGTGTTAAGTCATTTCTAGCTGGCCAAAGGCCTTTTAATTGGGACACCATTTTTACCACTCTAAGGTTGACGGAGAACTTTTACATGACAGACGGACACACGTAAACGCAAAAGTCTTTTTAAAGGGCGTACGGTTTAATGAGAGTTTAAGCCCACCACACACTGGTGAACTTGCAGCGCGCACTTGTTATTCGTAACAAGTTGGATCGATAAATTTTCCTAGTGCATGCGGGGAACTTTTACGGTGTTTTTGTCACCCGTGACAGATAAACCAAACTCAAACATGCCCCGCACATTAGGAAATAACAAGTGTGCGCTCAATAAGTTCGCCAGTGCGTTGCGGGCTTTACAGTTTCATGAAAGAAATTAAAGAACACATACGCGCTTAGTATATCGTCTTTCTCTTTGTTAAGACGGAAAATAATAATTTTATAAAACAAAGAAAACATGTTTTCCGTGTCTCCATAACCTGGTGAAAACCTCGGCAAAGTTTGTGAGAATTCTCGAGCAGGTGAAAATCTTCGACTGCGTCTCGGGTTTTAACTGATCTGCTTCCGAATTCTCCCAAACGTTCGCCTCAGTTTTTACCAGGCTATGAAGGCACGCAGAATATGTTTTATTACTTAAACCAAAAACTGAAAAGTTAAGCCCAAATAGTGTGATAGAATTAGAAACAGATTAATGGAAGTTACTTTATATCTTGAACAACTTAGGACGAATGAACGTCACGTACTTTGATGATTTGCTTTTCTCACCATTGGATGAAGCATGCCGTGTTATTGATTGATTTTATGGCGATTTAGTGTTTTGTTGCAAAATCGCTTTCTTTTTTTATGCTGAATGCAATATTCTTTTCTGGCTTTTATCATATGTGCGTTAAAATAAATATTATCAGTTGTTAGGATCGAGTACTGCATAGATATTTTCAACATACCTGGCGGGGAGGTGGTTGGTGATGTGAGCGAAAGTGTTGATGTCGTTGGCTGAGTTGTCGGAGAAGGAATACATTTTCCAGGAATATGTCCTACAAAGCTTGGAACTGTAAAACAACAACTGAATTACTCGAGGTCATAATAAAAAATGTTTCAGGTTTTGCTTTATTTGTACTTTGAAGACTGTTACATTTTTTATTATATAGTACCGAGACGACATTCTTGAAAGCGATGTGCTAAAATTCTTATCCTAACGAGAGAGAAGTGGTCGCAAGAATATGATTGGCAAACTTTGACTACAAATATCATTCAGCTTTTGGCCTTAACAATTTACAAAACGTAACGAATGGTGCAGTTATTTCAGAAAAAATAAAAAGCAAATTAAGTAAATGAATTAATTCCAGTAATACTGGTTAAAGGAAAACTGACTTCTTTTCAATCTGCCACAATCACTGTTGAAAATGAAGATGGCCCGAGCGAGAAAGTTGTTATTTTCAAGTGCTGTTATCCACGTCGTCAGTCAATTCGCCGAGAATAGATAAATAAATAAATAGATAAATAAATAAATAAATAAATAAATAAATAAATAAATAAATAGATAAATAGATAAATAAATAGATAAATAGATAAATAGATAAATAGATAAATAGATAAATAG